>APFE031630979.1:72862-112786 GCA_000404065.3 Pinus taeda
TGTTTTATTGTTATTGATGCTGCTATATTGATGATCAATGTAGAGGAGCTTATGTATTGTGTATGTTTTCCGCAATAGTACATGATCAGGATAATCTATGTTGAATATGTGTTAAATTATTCAAAATTTCTACACTTCATGTGTTGGAATATTGAGAAGATGACCACCCTAGTGCAAAGGAAGACTCCTCAAGAACAGTATAACAACATATACCATTTTTCACTAATCAAAATTGTGGTCATGCATCAGCTTGGTTTGCAGAACATCTCATGGGAGGATTTCATTTCTCATGAGGTCTTCTTGGCTCCTCAAGTACCTCCAGAAGCCTTTCATGAGATAGGTGGACCTTCACATTAGCAAGAGAGTCATGAGACACAGACTGCCAATGTGCCGGTGTTTGTCACCTATCAAAAGGGCACTAGATGGTTGTTTGCAGCAGGAAAGCGAGTATTATCCCACCTGGGGTGGAAGGGGTCTTGCTTCCTTCATAAAAAAAGTAGGTTCAAGACAAGGGCAAGAGTCCATTACATGATGAGGGGCCTTTAGGAGAGTAGGAGACAGATTTCATCCTCATTCAGGTTAACGACACTGATTTGGGCACACAAAGCTCAAAGCTCAAGGAGATCATCCAAGAGTAACAGGCAGACATCAATGATTTTTCTCTCAACCTAGAAAGAGCTAAGTGGATAATAAAATACCTGGAGCAAAGAAACAAGCAGCTAGAGGATCAGCAAACCATTATCGAGCTGCAAAACATACGAGAAAACCGCCAAGCTGCTAAGAGGAGGAAAGTGAAGCTCGCATCACAAGAGCAAGAAATCAATGCTGATCTAGAATATTGAATTCAGAGAGTGAATATCCACTTAGAAAAGTTTCTAGAGAAGGCCAACAAGGAGAAAACAATTTTGAGGCATATGGCCTACCATTACATGGCGAGAAATAAAAGTTGCAAGGCAAGAATTAGAAACTTGAAGGCCAAGTTGAACAAGGCATTGAGGAGGCGAAAGGATCAAGATAGACTTCAGATCTTGTCTGAGGCTTCCTTGGCCCAACACAACACTTGTTGGAGGAAATTCAGCCCAAATTTCAAAAAATTTGGGACACTTTCTGCAATTTTGGAATTTTTGGGCCAAAACACAGGATTTTCTACCAATGCGCCGCACCACCTGGTGCTCGCTTTTGATGGAGGCTTCCTTTTGAGGAAAACTTAGCATTTTTGGAGTTTTCATGGAGAAATATGCATGCTCACCAATGGACAAGAAATTTTGACAAGTTTTGAGCCCCCAAAAAGGTCAAAAACACCCCAAAAATGACCTTTCTGCCCCTTTTTGGACACATAGGAAGTAGTGTTGGGAGAACTCAGTTTTGGAGGGGAAAATGGAGGCCAAATTAAAAAATTCGATTTGTTCTAGAAAGTAGATAAGTAGAAATTTCCAAAAAGCACACTTGGAGAAAAATTGGACACTAGGAAGGCCTCTAAAAATAGCTGTAAAAAGGCACTACGGATAGAGAAATCAGCGCGGCACATTGGGGAAATTTTGCTCAATTTGACCAACAATGCTCTGTTTTTCACTTAGTTTCTTGATAGTTTGACTTTTCTCCTTCTTAATGTCAAAATTATGATGTAATTTAATGTAATTTTATGGATCTTGATGTAATTATGTTAAATTTTCACTCATAAAGGTAGATTCATCCATCAAAAAGTAGTTTGCAACTGAACGAATCAGTTCCCTAGTTTTTAGAGGCAAGCTGTTCCACTGCCTAATTTTTCGTTCTCAATTTAGAATTTGTTTGAATAGCTACTAAAATTATGAGCTCAACCCCTAGAGGCTAGGATGAGTGTTTGTTTTCCTATATCTTGTGATTTTTCAGTCATTAGCAAAGGTTGGACTTTTGAGAAAGCTTGGAGCTTCATTGTATACATTTTTCAGCAGTTTTGGCTAAGGAATAGACCAGGGTTTGTAGCACTCTATGGGATTCATGTGGCATTTTGCTTTGATATTTTGTTTCCTTCTGTAAATTTAAGTTTCTATGTGTTTTATTTATGCCATTCTCTCTCTTGTTTAATCTTAACTAAAACAAACAAGGATAAAGGTAGAATCCATTGAAATTTACAATGCTCTACCTAGGGTTTGCTTAGTTATTTATGTTTTCAGTTGTTTGAAGAGGATCCCTGAAGTTTTCTTGCCATATTCAACTCCTCATCTTTCTAAAGCTCTCCATTTCATTCAATTTGAAATATCAAATCAATTGCCTACCTTGCCCCATTGAGATCTCTGCAAAACTAAGCCTCATTCCCCAAACCCAAAATATACCTTTTCATTTGAGCCAAAAAACCTAATCAAACTCAATAAAACCCTTTTGCACACATACCTAGCCTAAAATCAGTCTTCATTCAAGTCATCTCAAGCCTCATTGATCATATTTTGCTAAGATTGACAAGGAGAGAGCCCTCTCCTGACCTGGTAGGGCTAGCTACAAGGTTAAGCATGGTTTGATGTTATCCTAGATCCTACCTTTCTCACCCTGAGGTATATTTAGGCTCTAACACCACAGCTAGTTAGTCAAACCTGTTAAGAAAAACTACACAATCCCTTCCATCTAGTGCCCGACTTGGAGCTTGAACTTGCCTTGAAGTTGTTTTGATTTTAAACTCACATTTTCTTTCCATAAGTTTCCTCTCTATCCCAAAGGTACAACATTAATTGAGCATCTCTCCAGAAGTCACATTTAACATGGCATCTAAGATAGTTGCATGAAAGGAAATAATAGAGAGTAGTACTAGGAAGTAATTGAGAATACATTTGTTGATTTACCAGTGTATGAAAATACTCATTTTTTCATAAAGAAGGGAACAACAATTACATGGCAATAGATCAAAGACACTTTTGCAAAGGAATTTGAGGTATATTTAGAGGACATATATTTTTATCTTAGCATCCAGTAGTCAAGGTTATACAAGGTTACATGTAGGTACATCAAGTTCCTATGTATGGACATCATCAGTTGGATTGTCTTCCATACAGATGAACATACTATGACATTGAGCAGTGACAGTGGGAAGAATCTTGCCACCTTCAAGGCAGAAGACTTTCAGTAGATGTATCACTTGCCTGAGTTCGTGAAGCTCATGGACTCACTCTTCTATGTCACCCACAACTATGTGAACACAAGAGACATTTTCAAGTGGTGGGTGAAAGAGCCATCGAAGTTTGGAAAGACACCCACCCATGTCTACAAGACAAAGTTCCTCAAGAATTCTTACTAGTTCTTAACCATCTTTGCTTGAAAAATATATGGTTAAGATACCACATAAAGCTTTCCTAAAGGCTAGGTAGTCTTACTGGACTAGTTGGTAAGTGATGGGAGCACATTCAACTGGTCAGATTTGTTGGCTCATTGATTGAAGTCCCATGTAGCTAAGGCTCAGAATCTTCCCAAGTATGAGAGAGTAAGTTTTTATATGTATGCATACTTACTCGATGCAATATGTGCAAAGCAGCAGTTCCCTAGCATTAACTGGACATGGACACCATGATAGATTGTTTTTAACATCTATTGCAAGTTTCTTTCTGACTGCAAATATCGAGGAGTAATGGAATGACTAACTGAACACTTCATCATCCTTCTATGCAAGCTTATATTTGAACAAGATCCACCTTGCATGTCCCAAGAAAAAATGGAGGTGATAATAGACATTGCAGATTGGTATGCCTCACCATGTGGTAACTTCATTAGAGTGTTTGGCGGAGAGAAGAATCTGCATGCATTTCCAAGGGATGCCACTGAAAAACTTATCAAGAAAGAAGTCTTATACAACCTCGCTACAGGGTTATCAGTAGCACTGTGTAGGAAGAAAAAAGTGCCATGGTCCACTCTTCCTTATAGGATCAGATTATATGAGATTAAGAACTTGAGAGTTATAGATTTCAAGGCTAAAGACATAATGAAATTTGATTTCGGCACCAATGACTTTAATCCTAATCCCCACAGTATTTTCAAGGACCATTGTACAAGAGTTTAATTTCCATTGATCAGTGGAGAATTTCATTTACCAGAGGTGGATCCTTGGGGTACTCATTTAATTCCTCAAGACTCAATGATCCGGTCAATATAGCAAGGACTTTGAAGGCTACTTCAAAAATAGTAGAAGTTTTGGAAGAAACAACAACATAAGCAGAAGGAAACAATCCAATGCAGGGGAAGGGAAAAGGGAATATTACTGACAATCCAGAGGGAAAGAAAAGCTGCAAAATAAAGGTAGATCTTATTATCACAAAGTCAGCTTTGGCAGCAAAAGCAAAGAGGGGGAAAGGATGAAGAGAGTAGAGTGAAGGAAGAGATAAAAGCAGAAGTTGCAGGAAACAAAATTAAAGTTGCATGAGATAGAGAAGAAGTTGAAGGAATAACAGGAGTTTAGGAGGAGAGAGGGAGAGAAGAGAAAAAGAAGCAGGAACAAGAATAAAGGCAAGTCACAATGCCAAATAAAACAACGTTGATATATGTTGATAAAACGAAACAACTAGCAGCTAAGGAGGAAGGTGAACAAACACAGGATCGAGAGTTTTCTCAGCAGATTGAGAAATTGATTGAAGTGATATACATGAAGTTGGAATAGGAGTCACAGAATGAAGATGGTGAGATGATTCTTAGAGAACCACAGGTCATCCCTCATTCTCCACCACCTCCAGTAGTAGATCTAACCAGTGAGGAAGGAGATATTATTCTCCTTGATGATGATCCAGTCATGAATGTGTACAATCTATCATTCAATGATTTTCTAGAGAGGATTGTACAATCACGAAGGAAGCACTTTCTGGATGATCACGCATCAATTTCATCCATCAAAGAAAATGTGATAGTGTCAAACACCAGGAATCATCCAACTTCCATTACCAAAGCTAGTGTGACCTATGTAGGAGAAACAAGCTCAAATCTTCAGTATTTGATGGTTGAGAATGAGAAACTAGCACAAAACTTGTAGGCTTCTAGGAAAGAGGTAGAAAACCTTTGAGTAGTAGCATAGAATGTAGTTTCTGCATTGGGGGAGATGAGAATAATAATACTTGTTGAAGCTCTATGATGGGTTTGTCACTATGCATAAAGCAGTTGTCCGTTTGCATGGCCTGTAGTAGTAGAGAAAAGAGTTTGTTGAAACTCTCAAAAACATACATGTTTCCATCACCTATGTATAGGAGTGGAAAATATGGTTCAAAGGGTTCCTGCTTGAATTAGTGAAGAAAATGAAGGTACAGGTAGAGATGGAGGAAGTGAAGGTTTGAATATTGATTTTGAAAAAAAAGAAGCTTCCCTCATTCATTTGCAGCACATAGGCCTCATATGTGAGGTTATATAGTAGTTTGGATGTCTTGGTGAGAACACACCAGATCCCATTAATTGGTTCCCTCGGCAAAGCTAAACCCAAGAACCAAGTTTGGTAAGAGGTCGAAGAGTACTTGGAGCAACTAAGACAGGAGGCCACAAGGGAAGAATTGGAGCTGAGCACACACAACATGCAAAAGTTTATCATTGGTCCCATCAAACTCAAAATAATGTTTCTCTTACTTCAGAATGAGTTGGACACAGGTTACAAGATAGTGTGCCCAGATTCCATGGAGGCTAGAGTTTGCTTCCATCAAGACACCGTTAAGTAGTTTGGTGACACCATCACACAATACCAAGCTAGAATTCTCCCAAACTCCAGCATCATAATGTTGTGTCTTGTTAGGATATCAAGTTGTATCTACCCTATTTTGTCTCATATAGGTATGAGTGGAAAATGTAATATTATTTCTAATTATGTTATAAGTGAAATTCCAAGTGTCAATATTGAAATATAAAGAGTATGTTGGCATTATGATACAGATATGATACAGGTGTTGTCCTTGATGGCAACTCACTCAGATGACAGATCATAGTACAGCTAGTAAATAGCAAAGAATTAATGATCAGAGAGGTATACTCAAGTTCACTGTGACAAACAAGCATATACATGTGGGTTCACCATATACCAAGTCACATATACGTACACACACAATTTCACAAAAGGAAAGGCACGTACATGTTGGCAATCTAAGTTTTGGTCCGTGGTATTTGGTCCATGGTATTTTGGTATTGGTCCATGGTATTTGGTCCGAAGTGTTCACCCCAGGTATTGGGTCCAAGGTATTGGTTCTACATGGTTTTGGACCATGGTATTGAGAGAGGCACAAAACTATATATGGAGAATAAGATCATTAGGCCAATGTGCAAGTGTGTAAGTGATGAATATCTGACGAAGGGTGAGATCTAGTATGCAGGTAATGGGTATGTGATGCTTTGTTAAGGATACACCTATGTGGCGAATGAAGGTTGATGAACTGGGATCAAGAAGATTAAAATGCTTTATCATTATATGGTATGATCAAGAATAGATCTGAATACTAACACATGTCTTACCCTTTATATCTTATGTTCTGGGTATATCTGAAGTTGAAAATTGTAGCAAAGGTATAAGTAATTATTTTCAAATCTGTACGCGGGTTCCCTTTGGTGAAAATGTGTATACATGCTGGTTCGACACAGCCAAGTAGCATATACAATATGAGATTTGATATTTGAGGTTGTTGTTGGTTCTAGTGGTTGTTATAGAGTTCTAGGTTCTACTCTGTGTTTAGGTGACTGTGTGTTGATGACAGGGTTTCAATGATTCAGTTGTTGGGTAATTCAGAGATTGATGATGCAGATATAGTTGATGGTTTTATTACAATGGTGATTGTTTTGTATTAATGGATCCAATCTAAAAATTTATGAAACATGGTCCCTAGGAGAAAAGAGAAGGTTGTAGCCTTTTGTAGGTCAGCTCCTACGTACTAGTACAAGAGCTAGGGGGTTGTAGCTCCCTTCCAGGAGAAGCTGGAGAACGAGAGAAGGTTGTAGCCTTTTGCAAGTAGAAGCCTGTGTACTAGTATAAGACTGCACCAGTACAAAATATTGTAAAAATAAGTTTCTTATTAAAAGAAAGATAGAGATGATTGCAACAAGTGGTTTTCATCCACATTGGGTTTCCACCTTATATCATGGTGTTCATGTGTGCTTCTTATGTGTGATGATCTGTTATGTTTTACTACACTTGTTTACTATTTATATCATTAATAATGTTCTGATGCACTCATTAAAGATCAACTAATTGAATCATAAGTTTGCTGGATATACACTAGTTGCATTAAACACAGTTGTGTATACACATGGGTTGCCTTAACTGAAGTAGCATATATGAATCTCATAAAAGAAATGAAAAGGTTATTGATTTGCTAATACTAATTCACCCCCCCTCTCAATATTATTTCCAAAAATTGGTATCAGTGCAGGTCCTTCAGAAGAAGCTTGATTGCTTACAGGATGAGTAATCAAGAAAGAGAGGGATCCATCAGACCACCAATCTTCGATGGGAGAAATTTTGTTTATTGGAATATAAGAACTTCAGCCTATCTACAATTGCTTGGAACAGATATTTAGGTAATCATGGAAGGAGGATATACCTATCCATCAGCAATTCCTACATATACGATAGGTAGAAAGCAATATGAACTCAATGCCAAAGTTGTTACTATCTTATTGGGAAGTTTGTCAAAATCAGAGTTTGTCAAGGTCACGCAGCTCAAATCAGCGAAAGAAATATGGGACAAAATCATTCTAAGCTATGAAGGAGATGATCAGGTAAAACTTGCTAAGCTTCAAACTCTCAGAATACGATATGAAACTCTTAAGATGCACAGTAATCAAAGCATAGCTGATTACTTCCTACGTATAGATGAGATTGTCAATTGTATGAAGAATCTAGGTGAAGAAATTAAGGAAGTTGTCTTAATTGAGAAAGTTTTGAGATCCTTGTCTGTTAAATTTGAATCCAAAGTATCTGCCATAGAAGAAAAGGAGGATCTGTAGAATATCACTATGACGCAGCTTCACAAAATCTTAACTGCTTTTGAAATGAGAAAAGGAGGACCATCAAATATGAGAGAAGCGACATTTAAAGTATCAGCAAAGGGAGAAGAAAAACTCAGTGAATCAGGATACATCTCAGAAGAATAATATGAGGTAAATTTTGTCAAGAATCTTCAACGGGGATCCATAAGCTTCAAAGGTAAGCTACCTTTAAAATGTTTTTCTTGTGGTAGAGTTGGTCATTACACTGCTAGATGCCCTCATAACAAAGGAAAGATGTCTAAAGAAGGTAATAGAAGTTATTATACTCATGATAATTGCGATGGCTTATCCAATAGTGATGAATATAATCAAGAAATTAAACTTCTCATGGCATATGAAAATAAGGACGTAGAAACAGAAGAAGTTACCAGATTAAAAGATAAGCTGGAGATAGTAACCAAAGTAAGGGAGCAACTACAGGATGTAGTAAAAGATCAAAGCATAACAATTCAGAGACTTAATTCTAATATCCTCTCTTTAAAAGAAGATCTTGAAGAATCAAATAAGCATAATGAAGAAGCTCTTGAAGAACAAGAACATGAAGTTCTCGAATTAAGGCAACAAGTGGAAGAAGGAAGAAAAGTTGAAGAAAACATAAAGAAGTAATATCTAGAAAAGGAAGAACAACATCAAGTTTAGGTAAATATCTTAAAAGGTAAATTAGAAGAAAAGGATAAACTATTACGATTTCAAGACAGTACTAAGATTTTGGATGATATTCTTAGTAGTCAAAGATCCCCTACTATCAAAACTGGTCTTGGTTTTTATGAAACTGTTGAAGGTGAATCTAGCTCACAGGGTGAGGGAAGGGATTCTAATGTAAAACTTGAAATGATCAATAAGGAGATAAGTGGTCAACCCCAGCAACAACCAAGGAAAGAAATTCTTCAAAGAAGATCTTTTGCTTCTAACTATGGAAGTGATAGACAGTTATTTCCTCTGATGAGTAATGTTGAATTTTATGAATGTCATAATCTTGGACATGTTGTAGCTAGACGTAGAAGAAGAATGGTTCAAAACCATCAGATAGAAATATCATCACATTCCAGGTACTTTAAGGGATATTTTTTTGCTTGCAATATGTTTGGTCACAAAGCTATTGATTGCAATAAAAGGAATATGAAACATGTAAGATGTTATGCATGTAACTATTTTGGACATAACGTAAAGGAATGCAAGTCCAAAATTCAAACACCAAAGAAAAAGGATCATACATCATCGCAATTCCAGGTATTGAAGAAGACAGAATTAGAGTCAGAAAGATGTGGCATAACTCAGTTAGCAGACATAACAGACATAGGGGAAATTGACCTTCAGTATTCCAATTTGCATACGTAGATATTATAAAGAGAAGTCATGTATATACGCGAATTAGAGGCCACAAAGTCGTGCATATGGAGCTCTGAAGAAAAAGTAGCAGGATAGACTTAGGAAAAGAATTCTAATATGGTTTAGTCATGGTATGTGTTGGTTGGCACAGGTTCAGGGGGAGCATATGCTTCGAATAATTGTTGGCATTATGGTTAGGAGACTTTGGTGATAATGTTTATGTGGCTAAATGATACATATTTCTACTTACTGTTGGTTGGTTAAGAGAACGATATTGCAGGTTACAGGTTGCTGATGTTGATGAGATATGCTTATGGTGCAAATCATATAGTGTATGATAGTTGCTGATGACTATCATGGTCTTGTTTAGATTTGGCATTTGCTCAGGGGGAGCATGGATGGATTGATACATCTTATCATATACAAAGGGGGAGCTCAATCAGAGAATTCATCATGTACTCAAGGGGAGTATGGACAGCAGAATGTTTATCAAGGGAGAGAATATCTTGGTCTGCCCTTTGCCCTTGATGTCAAAGGGGGAGACTGACTTGGTGTGGTTGTTTCCATTAAGTCCAAAGGGGGAGATTGTTAGCATTATGATACAGGTATGATACAGGTGTTGTCCTTGGTGGCAACTCACTCAGATGACTAATCATATTATAGCTAGTAAATAGCAAAGAATTAATGATCAGAGAGGTATACACAGGTTCACTGTGACAAAGAAGCATATACACATGGGTTCACCATATACCAAGTCACGTATATGTACACATGAACTTTCACAGAAGGAAAGGTGCGTATGTGTTGGAAATCTAAGTTTTGGTCCATGGTATTTTGGTATTTTTCCATGGTATTTGGTCTGAAGTGTTGACCCTAGGTATTGGGTCCAAGGTATTGGTTATACGTGGTTTTGGACCATGGTATTAAGAGAGGCCTAAACCTATACAAGGAGAAGAAGATCATTAGGCCAATGTACAAGTGTGCAAGTGATGAATATATGATGAAGGGTGAGATCTAGTATGCAGGTTATGGGTATGTGATGCTTTGTTGAGGATGCACCTATGTGGCGAATGAAGGTTGATGAACCAGGATCAAGAAGACTAAAATTCTTTATCATTATATGGTATGATCATGAATAGATCTGAATGGACACATGTCTTATACTTTATATCTTATGTTTCGAGTATATATGAAGTTGAAAATTGCAGCAACGGTATAAGTAATTATTTTCAGATCTGTACATAAGTTCCCTTTGGTGAAAAAGCATATACACACCGGTTCGACACAGCCAAGTAGCATATACAGTATGAGATTTGATATTTGAGGTTTTTGTTGGTTCTAGTGGTTGTTACAAAGTTCTGGGTTCTGCT
Source organism: Pinus taeda (assembly GCA_000404065.3). Lineage (NCBI taxonomy): Eukaryota > Viridiplantae > Streptophyta > Pinopsida > Pinales > Pinaceae > Pinus > Pinus taeda. The sequence continues at coordinate 83,530 of APFE031630979.1, forward strand.
TTGTGTTCTGGTGACTGTGTGTTGATGACAGGGTATCAGTGATTAAGTTGTTGGGTAATTCAGAGATTGATGATGCAAATATAGTTGATGGTTTTATTCAATGGTGATTGTTTTGTATTGATGGATCCAATCTGAAAATTTATGAAACATGGTCCCTGGAAGAAAAGAGAAGATTCTATCCTTCTGTAGGTCAGCACCTACGTACTAGTACATCAGCTAGTACAAGAGCTAGGGGGTTGTAGTTCCCTTCCAAGAGAAGATGGAGAACGTGATAATGTTGTAGCCTTCTGTAGGTAGAAGCCTGGATACTAGTATAAGACTTCACCAATACAAAATATTGTAAAAAGAAGTTTCTTATTAAAACAAAGATAGAGACGATTGCAGCAGGTGGTTTTCACCCACATTGGGTTTCCACCTTATATCATGGTGTTAATGTGTGCTTCTTATGTGTGATGATATGTTCTATTTTACTGCACTTATTTACTGTTTATATGGTTAATAATGTTTTGATGCACTCATTAAAGATAAACTAACTGAATCATAAGTTTTTTGGATATATGCTAGTTGCATTAAACATAGTTGCGTATACACGCGGGTTGCCTTAACTGAAGTAGCGTATATGAATCTAATAAAAGAAATGAAAAGGTTATTGATTTGCTAATACTGATTCACCCCCCTCTCAGTATTATTTTCAATAGAGTCATCATGTAATGTAGTGTCTCATTTTTTAAAGAAGTTGAAGAGTCATGACAGTAGTCCAAAGGTCATGAAGGGGAGTTGTAGAGTTACCCCCCTCTTATTATAAATAGAACCGCATAACTCAAGTAACTTGCTTTTGGGAGCCACAATTTTGGCTAGGCTTAGGCTTAGAAAGAGCTTGGAAGTTTGTGAAGAGCCTTGGCTTCTCCATAGCATAGAGTGAGTATACTTCTTTGGACGAGCAGTTGTTATTGATTGCAATGTTCCACTATTGGGGCTAGTGGTCATTAATGGTGTATGTATGGATGGAACTTTCACTTATAATAATAAAATCAGAGCTGGCATGCTTTCATGTATATGTTGTTAATATAGTAGGACTATTCTATTTGTATTTGCATTTGTATGAATCTTGTTGAATGCGTGTTGTTGGATTAACTCATCACTTTCACTTGTGGACTATTTCACATCTTAGCTTGTGATTTCATTTTGTTTTTGTGTTTCTTTCAATATGTGTACTATTACAGGCTTCCAAGGGGTGCACTTCCTTTTCCCTTCATGTGATGGAACCTTCATGCATTGCACTTGACTCTCCATAGGGTCACACACTTTCTCTTACCCAAAGTTATCATACTTTCCTCTGCGCGTTTCCGCAGTTAAGGCATAACACTACAACCCACTACTAGGACTCCTAATCCAAATTGTGTGGGGTCTAGTTCGGACTTCATATCGGTGATATCCCTTGGATGTTTGAGGGTCCAGCATCATCAACAGATTCTACGTGCACTCATGTGCTTAAAGGAAGAATACAATCAAGGCAGGGTGCATGGTACAGATCCAAAGGATGAAAGGGAAAGCTTAAAGCTTCCCAAGTGCATTGTGAGCCCAAGGGAAATGTGGAGGGAGAATTGTGCACTCTTAAAGGCTAAATGATTACCTTTGTGGTGCACTCATGCACTTAAGAGGCCTCAGGGAGGATGCAGGGCACACTCTTTAAGGATGAAGGTTGAGGCTTGATGCCTTCGAAGTGCACTCATGCACTTAAAGAGTCCAAGAGGGTGCATGGTGCATCAAAAAAGGCTAAAGGTTTGAGCTTCAGCTCTTCAGGGTGTGACTATGTGCTCAAGCAGGGCATAGTTCGGTGTAAAGAAGGGAAAAGAGGCTTGAGGAGTGTGCCTATTGCTCTTAGAGGGTGCATGGAACACATTCGGACAATGAAGGATTCTCCATAAGGGCTTTGGAGTGCTCTCATGTGCTCTTGGCCTTAATGAGGGCACTTTGAAACCAAAATCTTTTTAAGTCTGTAAAATTAGGCTAGGGGCTGGTAAGATGAGTTTAGACATAGAGTCACGTGCAACACATACCTACTCATCAAGAAAACTTAGAAAAACTTGAATAATGAGAAATATACATTGAAAATCCACTTTATACACATTCCCCAAGTGCAACAAGTGTAATGTGTGCAATTACCACCAAAACGTATCATTTTACAACAACAAAGACGTTACGACCATGGAATGCACCAAGAGATGTTCTGATTAATGCAATGACACTTGAGACCTTTTAGAGGAAATTGAAATGCATAGAGTAGCATGAAACATCATTTGATGATCCAATTGATTCTAGATGTGACAGTAAAATTAGGCTACAAAATTCAAAGGTAGCAAAATTTTGGTGGATGTTGTAGCAGCAACAACACTTGGCAGCACATTGGGTGGATTTTAGCTTCTCTGCCCATGAATAGTTTTCGACTGAGGGTAAAAACTTTAAGAAGTATTCATTTCCTCAATATCCCCCTTTCAACCTGGTTTTATACATATCACATTCACTTTTCTCTACTTGTTTGGACACATAGAAAGATACACCATATCACAATTGTTTCAATATGGGAAAAGGTAATGTGTGTCACATGTTTATGATATTTAGAGTATTAGGCTTTCACCTTTAGTGTTACTCTGCTACTAGTAGGCCTAGACAGAACCCTCATGAAATCAGTTTAGGAGCGCAAACATTGCTTCACTTGCAGTGCATCTGGACAGTACCCCAGTGAAGTTTCTTACTTCACCTCCCTGCGCAGGAAGCCTTTTTCTTTTTTCGCCCTTTATTTTTATTTTAGTAGAAACTTGCATTGGAACTCATTATTTTGAACGGGAAGAAGAGGGATTCTAACTTATTGAGAACATAGGAGGTTTCCCCTTCAAAGAAGTATTTTTTAGACCTCTGATATTGGTTTGCCCACTTTAGATTTTCCCCTTATCCCTTCTCTACTAGATTGGAAAAGCGTTAACACAATTAGATTTACACCAAGTTGAGAAGTTTAAATACCAGCATAAGCACATATCTAATAGGTTCCCTCAATGTTATCCCATTGGACGAATCATATTTTCCATCCAGCCTTAGCTCAACCTATGGAATTTTCCCAAACAAAGAAGGATAACAACATAAAACCAATCGTTGTTGTTGTCACACTTCTCCTTTATTGCACTACAAATACTTTTGAGCCATGCACTTTACACAAGGGTTTTATTTATGTATATTTACTGATAATAAGACAAGAGAAAACATGACTACATAACTGATAAACAATTGATGCAAACAAAAGAAAAGCAAAGGAAAGAAGAGACACAAAACAATATGTACACGAAATGTAACTTGTAGTTGCTACTAGAAATAATGTTTCAAGTCTCATCCATTTATGGGAAGGGGGTCAATCCTCCCATGTAAATATTTTAGCTTGAAAATGTTATGAACAAGCTTATCTTCAATAACCAATGGTCCAATACACAATGGTTGGAACTTTGTGTGTTTAGATTTGTATTTGTGGGGTTTATCCCACTTTAGTACTAGGTTACAAACATCAAAGCTCTTTTCCCCCATGGATTTTCTTTCAAACCAGTGCTTTACACATTTTTTATGCATGACATATTGGTCTTTGGCCTTGCACCTTTCTTCCTCTAGTTTGAGTAATGTATCTATCTTGCTATGAACCAGTAGGCAAGATTTATCTTGTGACTCTTGTGAGAGTTACAAGGCTAGAGTATGGTTCTTAGGAAGGATTTGGAGTTACATGGTTGTCCCAAAGAGCATCGGTCAAATATTTACGCTAGTTCCTTTGTTCAGAGAATATGGTTTTCTTAATTATGCATAAGGTTCTTATTCATTGATTCAGCAAAACCATTTCCCTGTAGATAATAATTTTATGCATTTTCAATACAATTCCATTTTCTAATGTGAATTCATAAATTTTTAATGATGAAAAATATGTTGCATTATCAAAGACAAGTGATGTAGGCCAAACCTAGTTATAATATTATGTTGTAGAAATTTGATGACTTCATGGTTCTTTAGTTGTCTAAGAGGAACTTTTTTGACCATCTAGTGAAGTAGTCCGTTGTTGTGATAATATAACAGTGTTGCTTCGATGAATGATGAAAAATATCTCCAATGACATCAAGACCCCATTGTTAAAAAGTTTATTCAGCTACTACCGGTAACAGTGGGGCAGCTGGCCTCTGATCACGACCGATGCATATCTAACATGCTTGGCACTTGTAAACATAGGCATCAACATCCTTAAATAGAGTGGGCTAATAATAATTGGCCCTCATAACCTTATGTGTTGTAACGTTGTCTGCATAGTGACTTCTTATCGATTCATTGTGTAGATATTTCAATACCTTCTATGTATCTTGTGCCTCAAGGCACCTCGACAAGACACAATTGTAGTGCTTCCAAAAAAGAACTTCGTGCACTAATTGATATGATAGAGATTTTACATGAATTTCCATTTTTTTCTTGTTTGATAAGTGCAAAGGAAAGGTGTCATGCTCTAGATATTGTCATATATCTGAGTACCATGGTGTTGTAGGCATGGACAACAAAACATATTCAGTATTATACATTTTGATCTCTAACTCCCATCCTAGAAGATCTTGTTTAGGATCATTCCTTGCTTCAGAGGCTAGCTTGCATAGGTCATGACCCTTTATGGCATGAACTAGTTTGAACTCGAGATCATACTCTTGAAGATAGGTAACCTAGTTATCCCTCTTCTCACCCAACTCTTACTTCACAAACAATGTTCTTACTAGTGGATGAGGTACAAATAAAATTGTGTGAGCTTTAATTATGTAGGGATTGAAATACTTAACATCCTTGTACATGGCATATGTTTTTTTATCAATGGAAAGATAATTTAATTCGAGCCCTTGTTGACTAGCACACATAAAAGAGATAGGCCCCTCATTTCCTTCATTATCTTTATTAGCCAACACAGACACAATTGACAAATACAAAACAACCTTATAGAGCAAGATATCTTTTCCATAATTTGGACTAAAAAGTGGGGGTGCATTGACAATAGCCTACTTAATTTGAGCAAAAGTGTCTTTTTCATGTTTATGCCATTTATATACTGCATCTTTCTTGATCATCTCCTGTATGGGATTTACTATCATAGCATAAGCGAAGATGAATTTTCTCAGGAAGTTGATTTTTCATAAGAAAGACTACATGGAATTTTCATTCACTGGGAATGGGATCTGCATGATGATTTTGAACCTCTTGGAACCAATATTAATTCCTCTCTTTGTTATGATGTTCCCTAGTAGAATCACTTCAGACACATCGAAGATTCTCTTCACGCAATTAAGGGAGATCCCATACTTTTGACATCGCTCGAATATCTATTTCAGATGATGCACATGGCTTGATATTTTCTTGGAGAACATATCAACATCATCCAAATAAACAACAATGATCTTACCTATCAGGCTGTGAAAGGGGATTTTCATTGCTCTTTGGAAACTCACACTTGCATTTATAAGTTTAAATGGCATCCCCTTGAAAGTGAATGTCCCCCATTTGGTCTGAAAGGTAGTTTTCTGTCAGTTAGGTTCTGTTACTAGCACTTGATTATAACCTGAGAACCAATATAGTAGTGAAAACATTCAGACCCAAATACTATCTGGAATATATTCTCCATGGATGGGATTGGATAGTTATCTTTATCAGAAGCCCGATTAAGGCTGTGAAAATCTACACATAATCTTATCTCTCTAGATTTATTTATGAATGGGACCAGATTGGAAACCCATGTGGAATGTCTGACTTTAAAGATGATCTAAGCATCCAACGACTATCTCAATTCCTTTTGTATGAGGGGTTCCAAAGTTGGATGAACTTTTTGTAATTTCTGCTAGAACAGTTTCACCCCTTCTTTTATAGGGATGACGTGCTAGATAATATGAGTGTCATGAGTATTTAAATAACCATATGTCCATGCAAACACATCACAGTACCTTTTTAACAAACAAACTAAATTCCTACTATTCCTGTGGGGAACAACAAGTACTTAGATTCACATACTTCAGTTATTTGGGAGTTCCCAAATTGACTTGTTCATATGTTAACTTTGAACTCTGAGTCTTAGTATTGGTTGGCCCTCTGAATAGGTTCTGTAGGTCCTATAATTTCTCTAGGGGCATCACGCCTTTCGGTATAGTGTTTCCTTTCATTGCCTTAGACACCTCAGGCAGAGGTAACTCATACTCATCCTCCTCTATGGAAACATCTTTGAAAACATCACTGTTGGCCATAAAGTGTAGTATATGTTGGTCATCATTGAAAATGCGTAAGTTAGTGACATTGTCTGGCATAGATGGTTTATATATAATTTCAGTAGAAAAATCATTTTTCAATGGTGACATCCTAGTGACTTCATTTGATAATGCATATGTTGTAGCATTTTTAACTCTAGGAATAGAAACAATATTGAAAGCTTTGAAATTATTGATCAAATGCCATACCTCTTGTTGGTAGTTTTTAATATGTGTTGAAACACTTTCTATAGTATCCCATACCTCAAGAGTGACTACGTTCGAGTCACCAATTACCTTTATAGTTTATACCTTCGAGTCAATAGACTTCTTTAATCCAAGTACGAGCCCGCCATATTCAGTAGTGTTATTGGTGCACTTGAACTCCAGACAACATGAAAGTATATGCTTCTTATTACATGGGTCTATAAGAACACAACCTGCACCAGAACTATCCTCCATCTTTGAACCATAAAAATTAAAGTCTAAATATTATGAGTGTTGGGCGTGGGATCCCCCAAGGGTAGTTTTGTGGCTAAAAGTCCATATTTTGGTCAAAGCTTGTAATCTAAGTGTAAAGGCTCTGCATTTTGTGGTTGTGAAGCGCATAGGTGTTAAGTAATCATAGGTTTTTCCACCCTTTTTTTGGAAATGTAATGTCTACAGGCCATGGGATTGTATAAATAAAGCTAAGCTCTAAGTAGTTTGAAAGTAAGAATAGAAGATAGACACACGAAGATATGATGTATGAGAGATAGCTCGGAGGTATAAGTCTAATTTTGGGTCATAGTGTAGGTAGAGGCTCTGCAACTGAGTGCATAGAGGCCTACAGTAGAAGTCTGCGGCTAAGTACACGGACCCCTGCAACTGAGTGGGCAGGGTGAGTTGAGTCTATAATCATTTGGAATTATCAATAAAGAGAAGTATTCTACAATTTTTGCGTCTTTATTTCCTGTTTATGCATCTTGTTATGTTGGGTTTGAATTTCACTTATAATTCTTATATGATGCACTAATGTATGTAAATGTGTTGGTTAAGTGAACGCAAGTAAGAACACCTATTTACGTGAAGCTAACTAAGATTGGTTAATAAGATAAGTAAGAAACTTAGCCTAGTTTGCGAGAAATCTGTTCACTGCCCTAGTAGCACGAAAGTCCCTAAGCCGCAGGTTAGGGCTGGGCAAAAGCCAATTGTACCCTTTCGCGAAGGTACTCAAGGGTGGAACAAAGGGATAATAAGCCTACATGAAGGCAGGTATAAACTGACATCACAACCATCTCTGTGTGTAGAAACTTGGTTCCAACATCCCCCCATACTGCTTCGGGTGAGACTTCAGTCCGTGCTCCGCAAGCTAATGCCGAAAGGGCTAGTAGTGTAGGGATTTGTTTGGCTAACTAATGTTGAACTTGGGTCAAGCCCCCTCAAGGCAACAAATGGTTCCATGGCTGGGACCAGAATCTGCATAAGATATGTGTGATTTCGTATCACTGGAATCCAACTAAGAAGGAGATTGGACACTGGTTGGATAGAAAAATCCACGAATTTGCGGCATAGGAGAATAGAAACCCACAACTAACAAAAGAATAGTGGTTGGACCGGTACCTATATACAGAGATCCACGAGATATTTTTCTTCTTTTTCCTTATTGAACTATATGAGTGGATTGCGAAGCTAGTAGATAGCCAAGGAAGGTGGAAACTTGACGGTCCTATTGTGTGGACCCCAAGTCTAGTGCGAAGGTTGGAAGCATCAAAGGATAAGATCACCTGCATTGTCGATCATTGGTTCGATCACGTCATAAGAGGATTTTTTATTGAATTCGTGGTCGACACCTCAATCAGTTATAACATGGTGGAGCAATGCTTTTTCAAAGGACCGCAAGGTAAGTACGTAAAATATTTGAATACTTGGATTAAGATGTTGTTGTGCGAAAAATGGGTTATGCAACTAGCTTGATGTTCGGGAATACGCGAAGTGGAAAAATTTATAAAAACAAAGGAAATAAGGGTCCAGAGTATAACCCCTTGATTTCACCTCCATGAAGGGATGAAGAAGCGATAATGAAGGTTTCTCCATGAAGTGCTATTTAGTTAATAAGACGGGTATTCCCGTGAATACCACCTCTGCCCACACCACCTCCGACTTCACCACCATTGCCTCCAACTTCACCCGTACCACCTCCACCTCCACTGCGATTCAGTATGGAAAATACAGTGAAGTTTCTTTTGTTCAAAGGCTTGGGAAATGAGGACCTGGATCAATTCTGGTTCGTTGCGAGGGTTTTATGGGAAGCTCAAGGTGTTACAGATGATCACATAAAGAAGGCAACATTGGTTAGTACACTACAAGATCGTGCGCTAACCTAGTATATTAAGTACTCTAACAATAACACAAATGCTGGAGTAGAAGACATCCAGGCAGCACTAAATAGGGAATTTAGCAGGCCTAAATTTGAGGTGCAGTTGATTGTGGGATTCAAAGAGATCACAATGTGAACAAACTAGATGCCTTGGGAACTAGATCAAAGGTTGAAATGTACAATCCATGAAGCCAACACGAATTTGACAGATGGATAGCATCGCGAGTGGTTTGTGGCTTTGCTACTACAACACTTAAGGAGTGCGATGTCACAGCAGAAGATAAAAACTCAAGAAGAGACTTTGGAGATTTCCATGAGACTACATGAGACTGTAATGCAAGATCCTAATCTAGGCGTTCAACAAATCCATGTGCAGCTAAAGAATATATGCCTTGAGATGCAAGGTCTGAAGCAGGACATGACGGTTCGACTAGAGGTACATAAGGAAGTATAGTTCTTGAAATGCAAGCGTCAGGGTCATGACAAAGACCATTGCCCGGTCTTTGCAAATTACCTTGTACGGGGGGAATGATGCCTTTAAGGCTAGAAGTTCAAGCAGGACCTAGCACGGGGCCTGCATTATGGTGCAATATCTATCAAGTAGCCGAAAACATGCCATGGATAATTATCACTTTCTAGAGAAGTATGTACAAGTGCGACAATAGTTGTTCTGTAACTTTTGTAGGTCAATGGATAGAATTCCCGCCTACAGGGCTCAAGCCGAAATGTGGCCCCTCGACCAGAATGCAGGAATGACATGGATAGGATTTCAAGGGTGTGGACAAAACAGAGGTAGAGGAGGACCTGGTAGAGGTTGAGGACAGTTGATTTTCTACAATTGCAGAGGACTGGGACACTATGCCCACGATTGCACTAATCCAACACATTCTCATGCAAGTATTGCACGTTATTTGATCGTGAAAAAAAAGATTGTCCTACACTAATAGCTAAGGTACGATACAAAGGGGCGTTACCACCTCCATCAACTCAGAACCTGTAGATGATGAGGTTTGAGCTGTGTGAGAAGGATCCAAAAGTGAACATAGTGCTCGGGAGTGGGATTGCAACAGGGGATGACAAGGGGAAATAACCAGAAGTTAGTACATAGGTTCACAAAGCCCTAGCAAAAGAGGTTGAATTCAACTTGTAGTGCACTCATGAAGCCTTCATGGAAGCTAAGAAGAGCTTTGCTAAGGCCTCCACCTCAGGAAGCAAGGATAAACTTGAGCCGAAGATGGACACTTCTATGCTCACAACTTTCTTGGAAACATGTATGAAGTTACTGCACGACAGTAAGGCTATGAAAGGGTTACAAGAACTCATCAATATATGTGTTGGGACCACACCAGGTGAGCCATGTGTAGTACAAAAAAATTCCGAACATAAAACGAGGATAGGACGGGAGATGAGACTGGTCGCACAAATAGGACAGTATGAAATGGATCAGGTCATTTTGGACCTGGGGTCAGATACTAATGTCCTACCAAAGAAAACTTGGGAGCAAATGGGGAGACCTGCACTTTAATGGTCTTTGATTCAGCTAAGGATGGCGAATCAGCAGAAAATCATTCCCATGGGACAGCTGTAGGGGGTAACCTTAGACATTGAGGGAGCGAGCGCGCTGGTAGATTTTGAAGTAATAGAGATAGTGGATGATAGCAACCCCTACCCTGCATTCCTAGGAATTGACTGGGCTACTTATATGAACAGGGTAATCAATCTAAAGATGTGAAATATGATCTTTGAGAAGAAATCACTGCACGAAATAATACCCTTGGATCCTGCTGAAGGATCACGCTATAGGGAACTAGTCTGTGATTATGAGAGTGATGATGATCTGGACTACATCTATAAGTTAATAGCGCGAGACCAAGACTTGGTGAATCCCACCAAAGATGGACGGATTACATGGGATCGCAAGAGTTCCTGCACTTCAGATTCTGACAAAGAAATAGAATGCTGGAAAAATCGGTTACACGAAGTAACTACGTTGAATTGCAAAATGATGACCCAGTCGTTGCGTTGTGTCTCGGCAGAGGCAAGAAATCTGCCTATTTATGATGGTCTAAATGAGGTAGATATCTTTTTGGATGCATTTGAAAGGGAGATATCAGAAAAGTAGCGCTTCCAGGCCTTGGAGTGGGCACTGTACGCTACTCCTGCAATATGGTGGGGTACGCACAAGGGAAGCTTTGATGATTAGCACAAATGTAGGAGGATGATGGGAACATGATTTGTAAAGCCTAAGATGTGACCCATAGGCAAGTACGATGGGAAAAATTATCTACGCGTGCATCTGGCCAAATGGACGCAGGCTTATGGAGAAAAGCCCCAACTTGAGTGGGTGCACCTGTTATGTCATACCCTGGATGTTATCCCAATGAATTGGTATATAGAAATAGAGCTCCACCATGGGAAAGGAAACTGGGATATCCTACGTGAAGGATTCATGATGAAATTTAGTTTTGAGAACGGGTTTTACAGTATTGATGAAGCACTACAAGAGATGAAAGCAACCATCTTTAGGATATCGCAAGATCCTTTAGACCTAATTCAGCGTGAATGGGCTACTCAGCTGATTCATGCACTCAAATGTTATAATGTAACTGCTAAAGACGAGGATGACAATCCATGGAAGATTAACATTCTGGAAACAGAAGGCCACCATGAGGTTCAAGGACCGCAAATTGAGAACCCTGATATAACCATGCCAGTGAAAACAAAACAAGTGAACATTGGTATGGAGGTAGAGCCCAAATTCGTGAAGATTGCAGAATACTGGGATGATATGATGATGGATAAGGTCATTGAATTGCTCCACAAATACCAGAACGTATTCCCAACCAAGTTTACGATTTGAAAGGAATAATCGGATACCTAGGAGTGATGAAGATCACGTTAAAACTCGACGTGAAGCCAATTAAGCAGAGGCCTTACCGCTTCAATCCAAAATACAAGGAGAAGGTCCACCCAGAGCTAGACAAGGTGCTAGCAGCAGGCATCATTGAGCGTGTGGAAGAATCTGATTGGGTAAGCCCTATGGTGGTGCAAGAGAAAAGGAAGAAGGCTAAGATAAGGATATGTGTGGATCTCAGAAAATTGAATGATGCCTGTGTACATGATCCTTTCTTGACTTCGTTCACGGATGAAGTGTTGGACAATGTAGGTGGCCAGGAAGCATATTCCTTCACTGATGGGTTCTCTGGGTACCACCAAATCAAAATTTCACCGTGTTGTGTTGTACAACAACCCCCCATTTCATAAAATTTTACCTTTAACTATAATATGAAATGGGTCCCTTTTATATTTATGAATAAAATTGGTATCAACTCATCATTCCTCAAAAGGTCCGAAAGAAACAATACATTATAAACCTTTTGAATGAACATAAATTGGTCTTATAAAAATAAATGAATAATTCTTTATTATTGCGATAAAGCGATCGCAAGATCGCATATCGCAATAACAAAGGATGCATAACAAAAAGACCCATTGGTCTGCCCCGATCCGACAAGCGAATAACTATGGGATATCAGGAAAGGTAAGCGATTCTAACAAAAGGCCCTCTCTTTTTGCTCCAATGCGATATCACTATCGGCTATCGAGGAATATAGCATACACACAACAAAAGGCACCCTTCTTAACTCTTGATGCGAATTAGCTTTATCGCTATTGGTGATCGGGGATTTTGCAATGACACAAATGTAACTATTCGATCATTCTTCTGATTCTCGATTGTGATAAAGCTAAGCACGAATTTCAAAAAACATTGAAAAGGCTTGAGTATATTATGTTAAATTATTATTAAAAGCCTTTCTATTCCCGATAGCGATTCACTTGTGATTAACCACCAAAAAATCAAAGCCATGCTTAAATGAATTATTCAGCGAATAAATGACATGATGAGCATTTAAATGATTGACAGAATTAAATGGCCAATTAATGGAGCAGTTATGCCAAAATCTCTTCAGAGATTGTATCCGCGGCAGTATTATTTTAGTCCTTCATTATTCATTGATTGATATAACTCTTTCATACTTGGTTCACACCACCTATTCTCTGCATTACGTTCATTTTATCTCCTGCACAGAGCTTCTCTGAAGTAGAAAATTTAGGCCAAATGGGGAAGAAATCCAAAAGACTTGGAGCAGCTTTAGCTCCCGCAGTGACAGGACAATCTATCGTCGATCTGGGACCAAGTAAAAAAGGATTGATCTCAGACACTACTTGACTTGGCCTCGACAATACTAGCTGGCAAAGCATCTATAATCTAGTTGAAGCTGAAGAGCCTGAAGCAGTATCAATACAAGCTACAACAGGTTCAAATCGAAAGTCTGAGGCTACCCTAAAGGATTTAGCCGATTCCTATTTACACCGAATAGCAGCTCGAGAGAAAATTCTTCCATACACAGATGTAGTAAGGTGGGCAATTGAGGAAATCCCGGTTACAAACAGAACATTTTGCACAATCGACGGGAGAGTCTTTCGTTCATTTCAACCCAATGATTTGAGACAAATGTACCATTTTCCTGAACCACAGAAGAAGTCTAACAAAGCATTCTTGGAGAAGTTTAGAGATGAAAATGAAACTGAATCAGCACCTATTCAGGAATGGAGACAGAACCCTGCAAGACACAAGCATGAGTCCTCGGGTAAGTACTCTGTCAATTCATTATGTTCTCCTTATTGTTATGCTGGGGCGATGATGTGTAGGATTTGGGAATTGCATGATTCCTAAAAATTCTCAATAGAGATGGTTCCTTTAATGGAAGCAGCAGTCAATAGTGAAATAATGGATTAGGGAATATATTATCTGATAAGTTAGCCACTTCTATTCTTGAGTTCAGAAATAAAACTCGCATTACCGATAGGTCTATTTCTCCATTTTATTATAGTGCCTACATCTTAGATACTCTTTGTTTTAACTTCGAATTTCCTATGCTAGGGTGGAGATGGACTCCACAAGACCCCATGCCGATTCATATCTATCACCAGAAGTTGTGAAAAGCCCATTATAAAGACCACCTATATCAAGTTTGTAATGGATTTATGTTGCCCATTTACTATGCAATTTTTGACAAGCTTGCTTAGAAGATTTCCTCGCAAGCAGAGATTGACTTAACTACCCTAGGAAACTGGTTCAGAGAGGATAAATTTACATATATAAGAGTTTTTTGCAGCCTTTCCAGGCCTCATGTTCTTCCCTTGTAAATACCCGACAAACTATTGGTTAGAGAAATAGCATATCAAATTACGTCCGCAGGAGAACCAAGACTCTGAGGAATTCAAAGAAGCAAGTTTGGCCTCCTTTTCCTCTAAGGTGTGGCGTTTACACTCTGCATGACTATAAGCATGCAGAGAAAGAAGCAGAAAAGATAAATATACTGAATATCGCCACCCTTCCTAACAGACGATTTGACCCAAGAAAAATCATCTATAATGTACTTGAACAGGAAAAACTCACTAAATTTGAACATAAAGAAGATGAGTTTGATGACCTATTTTCCTTGGCGAAGTCATTATTTTAGGTTCAAACACTAGCTAAAATGAGATATCATGACGAAGGGTTAGTGGAATTCAACAAACTCAAAGAGCAGAGGTTGCCAACTATGCCTCTAGATTTACTAGCTACTACCCCGATGACACAATCAAGCGAGCCTGAACAGCGACTTATCGACGAACCTCCTACTACATCAGAAATTTTTGAAGAAGTCCAAAGAAAAGAGCAGGAGGAAGCCCAGAGGAAAGAGCAGGAGGAAATCCAGAGGAAAGAACAGGAGGAAGCGCGAAGGAAAGAGCAAGAGAAAATACATGAGGAGGAACAGAAAAAAGAGCAGGATAAGAGCAGTAAGGATGTGAATGTCGATACCCAGATTGATCCGAAATTGCTCCAACAATGGCAGCAATTTGATTCCATCATAAGTAATCTGGAAAGCTCAAAAGATGTTGATACACCCAAAGCGACAGGTACACAGGATACAACGTCAAAAAAGGTTCCAAGTGAAGGAACCAACGACCTACCCCCTAGTACAGATTTAGAAATAATTCTGAAAGATCCTTCGGATCAAATCATTTTTCAGGTGGAGGATATACCTCCATTGGATGTCTTTTACAGCCCAAAACACAGGGTCGTAGTAAAGCGACAACAGAAAAGGAGAAGGATTGATCAACCTTCCCTGTTCCCCGAACAAGCAAAGACAGCCAACGTAGTTTGGAAAGAGGAGGTTGATCCTTCCGATGACCTAACAAAGTGTCCCAATATGCCGGAGCCTACTCGGCGGCCACCATGGACAAGGCATCAAAAGTGAGTAATTTGCTAAAAGAAAAAGAACAGGCAATCATTTTGTTACAAACGCAGCTATCGGAGGCACAACATAAAGTTGAACAATTAGAACAGCAATTGTCAACACAGCAGCAGTTAAATAATCAACTGAATAAGCAGCTATTTGAAGAAAGAAAAAGGGTAGATTCAAGCGCGATTCAAAGGCAGAAAGAATTATCAGAAGCGTTGGCAAAATTGAAGACGATGAATGAACTAATGGTGAAAACAAAAGATGAGCAAATTGCTCAATTATCACTGCAAATAGAGAAGTTCGAGAGTCTTCTGTAGCCTGCCAATTTCAGAACAGAAGCGCTACATATTAATAAGGCACTGGTAACACAAACAAGACTATTATGTCATAAAATTTCTCACGTTGAGCCCCTTTGTGATATCACAGCATCAATAATCGATAAATCAGTCGATGCTAGACAGGACTTAGAGCAGGCCGATGAGACCTTAACTGATTTTCTTACTTGGCAAGACACCAGTGAGGGACTGGCAGCAAATTTGCCTAAAATCCTAGAATCACATAAAGAAATCCTATTCTTGGAATGGCAGTCCTAGTTGATGAAGGCGGAGAGAGAAGTTTCTAGATGCAAATTATCCACAAGTAATTTGATTGAATTAATTAACAATACTCTCTATTTATCTAATATGATTTCGCAATGTACACCAGGTAAATTGCTATCGGCTAAAACATTGGAGAAATCATGTTATCAGGTGCTGGAAAAGAATGGAAGGTTAATTGAAGGTATTCAAAGTTTAACTAGGGACACCTATTGGTTCTTCCTAGTAAAACCATACAGCCAGAGAGCCGCCCTCAAGTGTCTAACAGATGTAATCGGGTGTATCATTCCTGATATCCACGATGCCACATACTCGGCTCAACTCCATTCTCGTCTTAGCCGCCCTCAAGAAGTGGAACCGATGCTGGCGATATGCCAAATCAGATCAAAGGGAAAACATCCAGAGCGATGAATCATGCTGCCGACTACCAAATTGCTGTGGAGAAGATATTCAAGGTCAAGTTGTACCAATTAAATAGCATTTTATTTTTTTAGTTAGTTAGTTTAATTAAGTATTTATAGACCCTTTCATGCATTTAGAAAGGGTCCTCAGTTTTTGTATAAGACTCAAACCTGAAGTTGCCCTACTGTACTTTAGGTATATTTTTTAATAAAGACTGGGCCAAATATTCCAAATTTTGACAATGAAGCTTTTATGTGGATGTGCACTACTACCTTTATATGAAAGTATCTCTGAGTTGAAAGAAGGAATTCGAATTGCGATTGATGTTGGGAATGATTTGCAACACATATGGTACTACTATCTATGTTCTGAATTCATTCTTTTTATGTGAATTGTTATTTGATTACTCTTGCTATTATTGAATATATGCATGTGTTTCAACAACATTCTTTATATTTTCCACTATTGGATGTTTACAGGATGCTTTTCTTTTAGTCATACATGTATCAATAATATATAAAAGATGAGTGTAACAATGTTTTATTTATTACTTTGTTCAACTATTTGAACAAAGAAATTATTATATGAATGAATGTCTATGTTTATCAAATAGAGTCATCTATATGCTTATTTATGAACAGAGATTATCAAACGTTGCACTTAAGAATAGAAATTTCCCGGGATAGAATAGTTATTTGTATTTTCGCTTTTTAGATTAAGTCATCCATCCATTATCGCTTATTAGAAAACTAGTCACTCATCCATCCCCTTTTTATTCATCATTGGGAAACTGGTCCCATTATCTCCAGTCGGAGCCACCATCCCAAACGGAAAAGGAGCTGCATTAAGGTCCGGACCGGGTGGTTTTCCCCGATGTTGTTGCAACGATTTTCGAGGCATCAACATTTTGGTGCTAGAAGGAGGGCTAAACTATGAATGGCGAGTAAATCAAAATCTATAGACCATTCTCAGAGTAAATCTCGCTCCACCTCACCTCGGACCTCCCGTTTGTATTCTAAAATACCAGTATCCAAACGAAATGTAGAGGAATCAACTACCACTGCTCAATCCCATCACACTTTAGAACAATTAAGTCTTGGGTCTCCTGAAGTTCAGTCTCTTATCCAGAAACTTTAATGCTTTTCCATATCACCTCAGAAATCTGAAGTATCTCAAGGCAATGAGACTTCGCAATTCAATCTACCTCACCCTCTCACCAGACTTCAAAGTGGAAAACTAGGCATTGAACCTACTGAGTTGCCTTTACCGAAAAGGAAAAAGGCTAAAAAGAAAACTGAAGGATATGATAGTGAGACCTTTTCTTCATCATCCTCCATCTCATCCTCTCCACTGCAAACTCAAACATCCACTCCACCATTACATATTGTTGTTCAGTAGGGATCACCAACTTCAACATCACAATCTATTCAATCTTCAATACCAACTCCTCCCCAAACACCAGCAACTTCATCGACAATTGTTGTTACTTCTAAGATGGCCCAGAATCCATGGAACAGTCCTGGTGCAGTCACTATTCCTGCACCATTACATCCATTACCTGATTATTCTGAGAAATGGTTACCAAAATTTAATCCAGATGCTGGAACATTAGCCGAGGAACATATTAACAATTTCATGCTATTAGTTAATCTAAAAGGAGTGACAGAAGAAGATGTTTTCATTAGGCTTTTCCCTTACACTTTACAAGGATCAGCTGGGTCTTGGTATTTTTCCTTACCCTCTGGATCCATTACCAGTTGGAACATCTTTCAGGAGTAGTTTCTCACTAAGTATGGTGATGATAGATCTTTAGCGACACTAATTAATGATCTTTCAAATCTAAGGATTGAATCTAGAGAACCTATCAAGGAGTTTAACTCCCGATTCAATAAACTCTTGAATAAAATCCCTACTGATTCCAAGCCAAGTGAGAAAATCAGAAGCGAGTGGTATATAACAACCCTACCTTCAAATATAGCCATTTTTGTAGATAGGGCTGCAAAACCAACTTTCGCCGAAAACATGAAAGAAGCGCTTGTTGTAGAGAAACACATTATTGCTTTAGAAAAGAAAGTTTCTCTCGAAGATAGGAAATCTAAAAAAGTTTCTTTTAAAGATGATTCAAAGAAGAAAACCCCTAAAGATCCATATGATATGGAGGGTCTACAAAAGGTCCTCACAACAATGTCAAATGAAATGGTTGAAATCAAAAAACAAGTAGTAGAAACTTCAACAAAGAAACCATTTAGGAATTTTAAGAAACCTGAGTCAAAACCACCAAATGTTATATCTAATGCAGACTTAGATCCTGAAGAGGAAGAAGAAGATGAAACAATTTCACCATCTGATGAACTCGAAGAAGAGGAAGTTGTCGAATGCCATGGAATGTGGGACTTCATATTACCTAACTCCGACACAGAAAATGAAATAGAAGCTTTCCCTGTGACCACCAGGAGTAAAGGTTCCCTTGAACCTGTCCAAGAAAGTTCATAGAAAAGAAGTGTAGGTACTACTACTACAAAGGAAAAGGTACCCACAAAGAAGTCGGCCGCGACATTACCTCAAAATCAACCATCATCCTGAAATATACCTTCAACATCTAAAATGTTGGTAGTATCGGATTCAATGGATAACAATATTATTGATGATATGAAGAAGACAAAGGCAAACATTACCATGTTTGAACTTAGCAAACTAAAACATCAATAGAAATTGCTTCTTAAGGAATTAAATGCAGTGCCTTCTTCTCCTCTTCCTAATGCTAAAGCTGCAAATGATTCAGGTCAACCACCTTCTGGTAGGATTGAAGCTATTGATACGATTTTAATTGGAGACAGATCAAATTCCCATACTCCCCCTTTCCTCTTAACCTATGAGATCTATAATTGAGACCTACACAATTGTTTAAATGACTCAGGGGCATCCTCTAATATAATGCCAGCTTCAATTTGTTCCAAACTGAACACTGAACCCCAAAAGTCTGCAATTCACATTGTGTAGTTGGATAGAACCAAGGTCCAGGTTTTAGGGGAAATCAACTCTATAACTATCAGGTTATCAGTTGATCCACGAGTAGTTCAAAGAATTGATATCTTAATTGCCAATATACCTGAGTTTTATGGTTTAATCTTGAGTAGGGATTGGTCTGAGAAACTCCATGGTTATATTTCTACCGATTGGTCCCATATGTGGCTACCCTATAAGGGAAAGCCAAATCAAATCAAAATAAATTGGGAGAAACATATGACCCATAATGTCATTGAATTTGAATAGGAGAATCAACCAATAGCATTTAATAATAATATTTTTGGGAATTACTCTTTTGAATCATTCTTTGGAAATTATATTGTCCAACCATCTCCTTTCTCAGTAAATATTCACATCCCAAATCGAAAATTTTTCACAAACCAATAGATCAAGATGTGTTAATATTGCTGAGAACACTGTAAATAAAATTGTTGATAATTCTTTATTTTGGTCACTATGCTTTGATGGGTTTAAATCCAGTGAAGGTTCAGGAGCAGGGTGTATTTTAGTTAGCCCTGAGGTAGAAAAAGCTATGTTGTCTTGTAGGTTGGAATTTGAATGCACATAATACAACTGAGTATGAGGCCTTAGTTCAAGGACTATATAAAGCTATTGGTCTTAAAGTTCAATATTTGAAAGTGTTTGGTGATTCAGAGATTGTCATAAAACAAGTTAGAAATACAATTCATTGTCTTTCTAGTCACCTCAAGCACTATCAGTCTTTGGTCCAAGGACTTATATCTCAATTTTTAGCATTCAATATTTCTCTTATCCCTAGATGCTAGAATGCAGTAGCTGACTTGCTAGCCAATGTTGCTTCTAAACTCCTACCTTCCGAAGATTACAACCCAGATATATTTTCAGTAGAGTTAATTTTTAGACCATCAATTCCTGACAATATCACCAATTGGCGAGTGTTCAATCATGATGAAGACATCTTAAATTTCTTGACTTCCGACAAGTCCTACGATGATCAAATCATTTATGAAAGCGATCATGACCTTAAAATGAAGGAAAAACAGGTAGAAAACTCAATACCGAAACCAATGGTTAAACTAGAGGATCTCTATGATATTAAAGACAAGTTTAAACAGGTAACCAATTCAAAGCTCCAAAGTTCCACTTTAAGATTTGAGTTGATAAACCTTGGTATTGAGAAAAACCCTCAAAACATCAATTTGGGATTAGGACTTTCTGTGGAAGAAAGAACAACATTCATTAGGTTATTAAGAAAAAATAAACATGTCTTCGCTTGGAAATATAATGATTTAAAAACATACTATACATCAATCATTTAGCATACCATTCCAATGCTTTCTGAACAAAAACCAGTCCAACAAAAGTTGAGGAAAATTCATCCTAACTAGTCAAATCAAATATGAACTCAATAAACTCTTGAAATCTAAGATCATTTTTCCTGTCTAGCATTCAAAATGGGCTTCCAATATGGTGCCTATTAGAAAGAAAAATGGCGACATCAGGATTTTCATAGATTTCAGAAATCTGAATAAAGCAAGCCAAAAAGATAATTTCCCATTACCTACCATGGAGCAGATACTCCATTCAGTAGCAGGTTCTAAGTTAATGTCCTTTTTAGATGGTTTTTCAGGATATAAACAAATTTTGGTCCATCCTGATGACAGACTCAAAACTACCTTCAGAACAAAATGGGGAACTTATGCTTACCAAAAAATGCCTTTTGGACTTATCAATGCAGGAGCTACATTCCAAAGAGCAATGGATATAGCCTTCAAAGGATTGATCAATAAAACAATAGTTGTCTATTCAGATGATATTACTGTATTCTCCAAAAAGAGATCTAATCATTTACATGATTTAAATCAAATCTTTGAACGCTGTAGAAGGTATGGTATTTCACTCAATCCCAAAAAATCCTTCTTTGCTCTTAATCAAGGAAAGCTCTTGGGCTTCATTGTTTCCAAAGATGGTATTTATATTGATTCGGATAGAATTAAAGAAATTTCTAAAATTCCATTCCCTCATAACAAAAAATCCATGCAGTCATTTTTAGGTCAAATTAACTTTGTTAAGAGATTAGTTCCTGATTTTTCCCAGATTATTTTACCATTGCAAACCATGATTAAGAAAAATTCGGTGTTTAGGTGGGGATCTGTAGAAAAGAAAGCATTTGACTCTATCAAACAATAAATAATGAATGCCCCTGCTTTAAACACTCCTAATTTTTCTAATCATTTCATACTGTATACTCTCGCGTCCACTTCATCTTATGCAGCAGTACTCACTCAGATTAATGATCATAACTTGGAAGCACCAATTTCATTTTATAGTTCGAATATCCAAGGTGTTGAACTTAATTATTCAGAAGTTGAAAAACAAGCCTTTGTTGTGTACAAAGCTGTCAAACATTACAGACCCTTCCTTTTAAAATCCCATACAAAAGTTATAGTTCCTTTTTCAGTAGTAAGACAATTACTAATTCAAAGGGAATTAGGAGAAAAAAGGGTGAATTGGGTTACAGCACTACAAGAATATGACTTGGAAATCAAGCCAGCAAAGATTGTCAGGGGCCAAGGTTTTTGCAGGTTATTAGCAGGAGCATCCAACATTCAAGAATCAGAGGATACAAAACATACTGAAGAAATCAATCAGATAAGTATCACTGATCCTGAATCACAATATGCAGACTTGATCTTCTATTTAGAAAAATGGATATGCACCTCCTAATATTTCTTATAAAAACAAGCGTGCCATTAGATTAAAATAAAAAAACTTCATAATTGTAGATGATGTACTTTTTAGGCGAAATTATGATTCAATTTTATTAAGATGCCTAGAAAAACCTGAAGCGCAAAAGGTTTTACAGGAGCTACATGATGGACCAGCAAGAGGACAATTTGGAGCTGATACAACAGCCCACAAAATCATTCATGCTAGATATTATTAGCCCATCCTATTCAGAGATACTCACGAATACGTAAGGAAATGCCGAAGTTGTCAAATCTCCAGTGGAAGAAAAAAAAAACCAGCTTTCCCTTTGCAACCAGTCAACATTGATCAACTTTTCAAGCAATGGGGATTGGATATCATTGGGGAAACAACTCCACAGTCATCCAAACAACATAAGTATATCCTTACTGCTACTGATTACTTTACTGAGTGGGTTGAAGCAATTCCTTCAAAGACAACAAACTCTGAAGTAATTATAGAGTTTATAGATCAATTCATCATTACCAGGTTTGGTGTCCCAAACGCTCTTGTTTTCGATAATGCATCTTATTTCTCTGGAAATTCTATGTTTGATTTCGCTATTAAAAGAGGATTTAAATTGAAATATTCTGCAAATTACTATCCCTAGGGTAATGGTTTAGCAAAATCTACCAATAAAAATCTAGTCAAAATTATTAAGCGAACTATTGAGCAGAATCGTAAAAACTGGCATAAATATTTGATATTTGCACTATGGTCTGATAGAATAATGCAGAAGGTTTCCATAGGTACTTTTCCATTTAATCTTGTATATGGGAAAGAAGCAGTTCTACCAACCAATATATTGCTTACTTCTCTAGCCCTAGTTCAGTTTATTAAAGAGAGTCCCTCGTCTTCTATTCAACTGAGACATGATCAAATCTTAAAATTAGAAGAAGAAAGAGAAAAGGCCAAAATTACTCATGCAAAACATCAACAAATTATCAAGTCATCTTTTGATTCAACTTCATCCAGTTCAAAACAATTACAAGTTGGTGATCTAGTTCTAAAATGGGACAAATCCCATGAGGATAAAGGAGAACACACTAAGTTCCAGAAAATGTGGCTTGGACCATTTCAAATCAACGAGAAGATAGGCCATTCTACATTCATATTACAAGATCTATCAGGTAAGAGGGATTCTCTTCCTGTTAATGGCCTCATCTTCAAAAAAATTCTTCAATTGAGGGGGTAACCCCTTCTCCTTTTGTAAATATTCAAATTTCAGCAGAATTTGTAGTTTTTAGGATTATTAGAAAATAAAGTTGTAAGATATCTCCCATTGGCCTTTGCTATACTGAAAAAGTTTCTCAAAAGAAGTAGTTTTGATATTTACTTTTAAAATAGAAACCTTAAACAAAAGGACAATTTCTAGGAAATTAGGTATATTCAAATTCTGAAACCCCATTTCATTTTTGTGAAATCTTCTCGAGATTTAGAAGTACTGTAAATCATTTTAATGTTTTTAAAATGGCCACATAAAGTTTATCAATATCAAAATAGAAACTAATTCAATCTTAGCATCTTCAACTCTTACCCTGTCATCCATGCTCTCTTAAGGAGAAAATTTTCCATCCCATTCATCAAAGTTTATGATTACTCAGAGTGTAATTCTAAAATATTTGATATAAAAGATAAGGGGTCTTATTACAAGCATGCTTACCATGATCATTGGGAAATAGTTTAACTGACATTACCACAATGCATACCAAAACAGGGTAATGGCTTATAATCATAAGACAAGGGGTCTCATCACGAGCCAGCTTGTTTGGTTAGATTACAAACAGTGAATGGCATTGTCAAATAGCTGGCCACCAAACTAGGACAATGGCTTTTTATCTTACAAAATAATAGAAAAGAAAAGGAAATACAAAATATGAAAGCATAATTTTTGGATTCATTCTTTTAACTATACTCTGAAATGGATGGGATAATGGACAATCAAATGGTTAAAAGGTATCCCTGTCGAAACTATGAACGTTTGCTGGCAGCAGAGGCTCTACCTATGACAAAGGAGTCATTAAAAAGGCTAAGTTGGAAAGGTTCTTTGTTTTATCATGATCAAACAATAGAGGCCAATTTAAAACTTAGAATGTATTTAATTTTAACAAGAGAAGAAATTAGCAAAAATATCTCTCATTAGATTCAGAATGTATGTATACCTAGTTATATTAGAATTTTCCTTTTTGATAAGATTTCTATATAAAGAAAGTCTAAGTATTTCAACATTTCTCAAAGATAACTGTTTCTCCCAGCGAATCGCCAATTATTGTGATGTACAACAACCCCCCATTTCATAAAATTTTACCTTCAAATATAATATGAAATGGGTCCCTTTTAGATTTATGAATAAAATTGGTATCAACTCATCATTCCTCAAAAGGTCCGAAAGAAACAATACATTATAAACCTTTTGAATGAACATAAATCGGTCTTATAAAAATAAATGAATAATTCTTTATTATTGCGATAAAGCGATCGCAAGATCGCATATCGCAATAACAAAGGATGCATAACAAAAAGACCCATTGGTTTGCCCCGATCCGACAAGCGAATAACTATCGGATATCGAGAAAGGTAAGTGATTGTAACAAAAGGCCCTCTCTCTTTGCTCCGATGCGATATCGCTATCGACAATCGGGGAATATAGCATACACACAACAAAAGGAACCCTTCTTAACTCCCGATGCGAATTAGCTTTTTCGCTATCGGCGATTGGGGATTTTGCAATGACACAAATGTAACTATTCGAGCATTCCTCCGATTCCTGATTGCAATAAAGCTAAGCGCGAATTTCAAAAAACATTGAACAGGATTGAGTATATTATGTTAAATTATTATTAAAAGCCTTTCTATTCCCGATAGCGATTCACTTGTGATTAACCGCCAAAAAATAAAAGCCACGCTTAAATGAATTATTCGACGAATAAACGACATGATGAGCATTTAAATGATTGACAGGATTAAATGGCCAATTAATGGAGCAGTTATGCCAAAATTTCTTTAGAGATTTTATCCGCGGTAGTATTATTTTAATCCTTCATTATTCATTGATTGATATAACTCTTTCATACTTGGTTCGCACCACCTATTCTCTGCATTACGTTCATTTTATCTCCTGCGCAGAGCTTCTCCCAAGAAACAAATTTAGGCCAAATGGGGAAGAAATCCAAAAGATTTGGAGCAGCATCAGCTCCTGCAGTGACAGGATAATCTACCGCCAATATGGGACCAAGTAAAAAATGATTGATCTCAAACACTACCTGTCTTGGCCTCGGCAATACTAGTTGGCAAAGCATCTATAATCTAGTTGATGTTGTGTGTGGAGCATGATTGTTCAAAGGTCTTTGTTTCAGCCAGATGTATACCCCAGGAAGTTTGTACACCCCTCAACACGGGGGGGTGTGGGGGGGACTTGTCCCCCTCGTGGGGGTCAGGGGGCCAGGGGTCCCCCGGCTGGGGGCTCGGGGGCAGCGCCCCCGAAGCTAAAAATAGATGTAAATTTGCCTTGTAAAAGTATAGTAATTTCTAGTCAATCTGGGCCGTTCATTAGGTGGATGATCTGACGGTAGAACTTATGTTTAGTTTAGGGTTTTTTTCCCTAGAAGGCAACCCCTCTCTTGTATGAGGGCATTGTATTTGAGGCTGTGATAGATGTGTATTCTAGATGTGTGAGCGGAAAATAGAGAGGTGAGACTGTGAGAGAAAATAGAGGATATTACAGCGGATTTGTTGTAGGTTGTGTCTCTTCATTTTGCTGGATAGTAGAAAGGAAGGACTGGCTATTCGGGGTGGACGTAGCTCAAACTGGGTGAACCACGTATATCTGTGTCTCTCTTATTTTATGCATTTTCTATGTTTATATTTCTACAATATTTTATGTGTTCCATTGCTCCGTAATATATAATTTTCTAACAGTTGAAGCCAAAGAGCCTGAAGCGGTATCAGTACAAGCTATAGCAAGTGCAAACCGAAAGTCTGAGGCTACCCTAAAGGATTTAGCCGATTCCTACTTACACCAAATAGCAGCTCAAGAGAAAATTCTTACATACACAGATGTAATAAGGTGGGCAGTTGAGGAAATCCTGGTTACAAACAGAACATTTTGCACAATCGACGGGAGAGTCTTCGGTTCGTTTCAACCGAATGATTTGAGACAAATGTACCATTTGCCTGAACCACGGAAGAAGTATAACAAAGCATTTCTGGAGAAGTTTAGAGATGAAAATGAAACTGAACCAGCACCTATTCAGGAATGGAGACAAAACCCCACAAGACACACGCATGAGTCCTTGGGTAAGTACTATGTCGATTCATTATGTTCTCCTTATTTTTACGTTGGGGTGATGATGTGTAGGATTCGGGGACTGTATGATTCCTCAAAATTCTCAATAGAGATGGCTCCTTTAATGGAAGCAGCAGTCAATAGTGAAATAATGGATTGGGGAAATATATTATCTGATAAGTTAGCCACTTCTATTCTTGAGTTCAGAAATAAAAAACATTACTGATAGGTCTATTCCTCCATTTTATTATAGTGCCTACATCTTAGATACTCTTTGTTTTAACTCTGAATTTCCTGTACTGGGGTGGAGATAGACTCCACAAGACCCCATGCCGATTCATATATATCACCAGAAGTTGTGGAAAGCCCATTATAAAGACCACCTGTATCAAGTTTGTAATGGATTTATGTTGCCCATTTACTATGCAATTTTTGACAAGCCTGCTCTAAAGATTTCCTCGCAAGAAGAGATTGACTTAACCGCCCTAGGAAATTGGTTCAGAGAGGATAAATTTACATATATAATAGTTTTTGGCAGCCTTTCCAGGCCTCATGTTCTTCCCTTGTACATACCCAACAAACTATTGGCTAGAGAAATAGCATAGCATATTACGTCCCCAGGAGCAACCAACACTCTGAGGAATTCAAAGAAGCAAGTTTGGCCTCCTTTTCCTCTAAGGTGTGGTGTTTTCACTCTGCATGACTATAAGCATGCAGAGAAAGAAGGAGAAAAGATAAATATACTAAATCTTGCCACCCTTCCTAACAGACGATTTGACCCAAGAAAAATTGTCTATAATGTACTTGAACAGGAAAAACTCACTAAATTTGGACATAAAGAAGATGAGTTTGATGACCTATTTTCCTCGGCAGAGTCATTATTTCAGGTTCAAACACTAGCTAAAATGAGATATCATGACGAAGGGTTAGTGGAATTCAACAAACTCAGAGAGCAGAGGTTGAAAACTCTGCCTCTAGATTTACTAGCTACTGCCCCGATGACACAATCAAGTGAGCCTGAACAACGACTTACTGATGAACCTCCTACTACATCAGAAATTTTTGAAGAAGTCCAAATAAAAGAGTAGGAGGAAACCCAGAGGAAAGAGCAGGAGGAAATCCAGACGAAAGAACAGGAGGAAGCGCGAAGGAAAGAGCAAGAGAAAATACATGAGGAGGAACAGAAAAAAGAGTAGGATAAGAGTAGCAAGGATGTGAATGTCGATACCCAGATTGATCCGAAATTGCTCCAAGAATGGCAGCAATTCGATTCCATCATGAGCAATCTGGAAAGCTCAAAAGATGCCGATACACCCAAAGCGACAGATACACAGGATACAATGCCAAAAAAGGTTCCAAGTGAAGGAACCAGCGGCCTACCCCCTAGTACAGATTTAGAAATAATTCTGAAAGATCCTTCGGATCAAATCATTTTGCAGGTGGAGGATATACCTCCATTGGATGTTTTTTACAGCCCAAAACACAGGGCCGTAGTAAAGCGACAGTGGAAAAGGAGAAGGATTGATCAACCTTCCCTATTCCCCGAACAAATAGAGACAGCCAACGTAGTTTGGAAAGAGGAGTTTGATCCTTCTGATGACCTAACAAAGCTGTCCCAGTATGTCGGAGCCTATTTGGCGGCCACCATGGACAAGGCATCGGAACTGAGTAATTTGCTAAAAGAAAAAGACCAGGCAATCATTTTGTTACAAACACGGCTATCGGAGGCAAAATAGAAAGTTGAACAATTAGAACAGCAATTTTCAACACAGCAGCAGTTAAATAATCAACTGAATAAGCAGCTATTTGAAGAAAGACAGAGGGTAGATTCAAGCGCGATTCAAAGGTAGAAAGAATTATTAGAAGCATTGGAAAAATTGAAGACCATGAATGAACTAATGGTGAAAACAAAAGATGAGCAAATTGCTCAATTATCACTGCAAATAGAGAAGTTCAAGAGCCTTCCGCAGCCTGCCGATTTTAGAACAGAAGCGCTACAAATTAATAAGGCACTGGTAACACAAATAATACTATTGTGTCATAAAATTTCTCAAGTTGAGCCCCTTTGTGATATCACAACATCAAAAATCGATAAATTAGTCGATGCTAGATAGGACTTAGAGTAGGCTGATGAGACCTTAACAGATTTTCTTACTTGGCAAGACACCAGTGAGGGACAGGTAGCAAATTTGCCTAAAATCCTAGAATCACATAAAGAAATCCTATTCTTGGAATGGCAGTCCTAGTTGATGAAGGCGGAGAGAGAAGTTTCTAGATGCAAATTATCCACAAGTAATTTGATTGAATTAATTAACAATACTCTCTATTTATCTAATATGATTTCGCAATGTACACCAGGTAAATTGCTATCGGCTAAAACATTGGATCAATCATGTTATCAAGAGCTGGAAAAGAATGGAAGGTTAATTGCAGGTATTCAAAGTTTAACTTGGGACACCTATTGGTTGTTCCTAGTAAAACCATACAGACAGAGAGCCACCCTCAAGTGTCTAACAAATGCAATCTGGTGTATCATTCCCGATATACATGATGCCACATACTCAGCTCAGCTCCATTCTCGTCTCAGCCACCCTCAAGAAGTGGAACCAATGTTGGCGATATGCCAACTCAGATCAAAGGGAAAACAGCTAGAGCGATGAATCATGCTGCCGACTACCAAATTGCTGTGGAGAAGATATTCAAGATCAAGTTGAACCAATTAAATAGCATTTTATTTTTGTAGTTAGTTAGTTTAATTAAGTATTTATAGACCCTTTCATGCATTTAGAAAGGGTCCTCAGTTTTTGTATAAGACTCAAACCTGAAGTTGCACTACTGTACTTCAGGTATATTTTTTTATAAAGACTGGGCCAAATATTCCAATTTTTGACAATGAAGCTTTTATGTGGATGTGCACTATGTTGGGTATACGACCAAAGTCCCACATTGACTAGAAGTGGGGAGGATCATGTGTATATAAGCATGGACAAATATCTCCATTGGTATGAGGCCTTTTGGGGGTAAAGCCCAAAAACAAATCCATGAGGGCTTAGGCCCAAAAGTGGACAATATCATACCATTGTGGAGATATGTGGTGTCTAGAGTTCTTATATTTGGTATCAGAGTTGTTTTGGCTTCAAGGGGACACCTTTGTTGCTTAGGGGTTTCGCTCAGGCCTGTGGTAGACCCTGTTCAGTGGGAGATCTGCGAGATCGATTCTGGTGGTGAAAGAAGATGGCGAGCAGTGGAAAGATAGAGATCAAGAAATTTAATGG
>APFE031630979.1:116484-174907 GCA_000404065.3 Pinus taeda
CAGAGTCCTTACAAGTGGTATCAGAGCCATGCCCTGAAGTTAGCCAAGTGGATGAATCCTCGGAATGCTGAACGAAGGTGGTGGGCCCCGGTAATATCACGATGGGATCTGTGGATGAGCTCGGCAGGCGGTGTGCTCCGGATTCTTCATGGACGTGTCCTGGTCCCAACACGGTGAAGAGGAGTTGACCTGGGATAGAGCAAGCTCTCAAGGCCAGTGGTGTTCCATGTAAGGCGTGCGCTTCCAACGCATTGGAGCGAAGAATCCTGGTTGGTCGAGAGTGGACGGATGGATAATCGTTTGAGGGGAGGCTCGATGGTCCTTTGTTCGAAGGGAGGATTGTTGGGTATACGACCAAAGTCCCACATTGACTAGAAGTGGGGAGGATCATGGGTATATAAGGATGGACAAATATCTCCATTGGTATGAGGCCTTTTGGGAGTAAAGCCCAAAAACAAATCCATGAGGGCTTAGGCCCAAAAGTGGACAATATCATACCATTGTGGAGATATGTGGTGTCTAGAATTCTTACACACTACTGCCTTTATATGAAAGTATCTCTGAGTTGAAAGAAGGAATTCGAATTGCGATTGATGTTGGGAATGATTTGCAGCACATATGGTACTACTATCTATCTTCTGAATTCATTCTTTTTAAGTGAATTGTTATTTGATTACTCTTGCTATTATTGAATATATGCATGTGTTTCAACAACATTCTTTATATTTTCCACTATTGGATGTTTACAGGATGCTTTTTTTTTAGTCATACATGTATCAGTAATATATAAAAGACAAGTGTAACAATGTTTTATTAATTACTTTGTTCAACTATTTGAACAAAGCAATTATTATATGAATGAATGTCTATGTTTATCAAATAGAGTCATCTATATGCTTATTTATGAACAAAGATTATCAAACGTTGCACTTAAGAATAGAAATTTCCCGGGATAGAATAGTTATTTGTTTTTTCTCTTTTTAGATTAAGTCATCCATCCATTATCGCTTATTAGAAAATCAGTCACTCATCCATCCCCTTTTTATTCATCATTGGGAAACTGGTCCCATTATCTCCAGTCGGAGCCACCATCCCAAATGGAAAGGGAGCTGCATTAAGGTCCGGACCGGGTGGTTTTCCATGATGTTGTTGCAACGATTTTCGAGGCATCAACACACCGGAGGATAGGAGCAAGACATCCTTCGTGACTAAGTGGGGTTGTTTTCAATACACCATAATGTCATTTGGATTGAAGAATGAGCCTGCAATATTTTCATGCATGGTTGTTGCAGAATTTAAGGAATTTATTTATAAGTTCTTGGAGGTATATTTTGATGACTAGATTGAATTTGGGCTAGTTAAGTTGCATGTAGCAAGCTTGCACCTGATGTTGGATACCTATTGAAGATACCAGATAATGCTCAATCTCAAGAAGTGTCTGTTTTGCATTCCTTTTGGGAACCTATTGGGGCATGTGGTTTGCAGACATGGATTGATGGTAGACCCCATGAAGATCGTGGTGATACTGAACTTGGAAGCATCGAGGAGTGTGAAATAGCTACGTGGTACTCTGGTACATACAGGATATTACAGAAATTTTATCAAAGGCTATGCCTAGATCACTGTGCTGATGGAAAAATTGTTGAAGGTGTTAGTTTCGATATCTTCATCCCTCCGTCAGAGATCAAATCCTCTTGTTACATTGCATATTAGGTGTCCTGCCCAGTTAGCTGCATTCCATTAGGTGCATGGATCATCTGGCAATAGTGGCTTCTCCCACTTTTTCTCTCATGTCCTTTACTCACTGGCTCATGTTTATTCATCAAAAAGCACATTCAGTCACCTTTTTGTCTTTAAGATTGCAAAAGTCTTTTTAGGGTTTCATTGTCATTAGGTCTAGGGTTTCATTAGGCTTTCATCAAAAAGTGTTTCAAAATGTCCAATAACAACCAGTAGGCACATGAGAAGGTTCCAGCATCAATAAATTTGATCACCAAGTGTTCAGAGATGTAGTTTTCCTCAAAACTCTGTTTTGAGGAAAAACAGAGTATTTTTGCTTTTATTGTACAAATTCATGTAATTTCATCTTCTTCATATGTAAATCATTTCATCTGTAACCCTGATCACTTTCCCTAGCCCCAATAGCTCCAACCCCCTGCAAAACAAGCAAAACATAAGTCATTCAGTTCATCACAAGCTCTAATAAGGTGAAAAAGTTCAAAACATAGTTCAAAATAAAGTCATTTTCAAAACATTGTAAAAGTGGGTTTTGCCAACCAAAAAATTAAAAGACTCCTTGTATATAAGTCATTTCTTCAATTGAAAAGCTCATTTGCACTCTTGGAAGCAAAGCAAAGCCATCTATAGAGTAAGCAAGAGAAAGTGGGAGAAATTTGCTAAAAAATAGAGGCACATCGCATTGGGAAACTGGCGTGGCACACATAACAGGCGCGGCGCATTGGGCCACGAACTCCAGTTTAGATTTACACGGTCGTGGCGCACATAACTAGGGCGACACGTTGGGTTTGATGCATGGCACATATAGCCAGCAAGCCCGAAACCTTCAACAATTCATTCCAAATCGCCCAAAATGTGTGGATCATCATTTGTGCAAGTAGGTTGAGCCTTCATCACTGCTAGTGAAACAAATTTTTATGCAATTTATGGTGGTTATCTTATGATGATTGTTTAAAAGGAAACCAAACCCTATCTCTTGAAATTTCTCAAAGGAAACTACTGCCTAGGGTTGAGCTGTTGTTTTGGCTACCAAGTCCATCTTTCTATTGCCTCACAACTCCCTTACTCCATTTTTCCCTCGATTTCCCTATTCCCTAAATTCACACCTATTCCTATTCCTACCCCAATTCCCATTTCCCAAAATCCAAAACACAAATTCCCAAACCCTAGTCCTATACCAAAAAATCCCAAAGTACTCCCTAGTTCCGTGTTCCCTTAACTAAACCCTTTCCCAACAGTCCCTAAAATCTCTCATTGTTTCCTCCCTCCACAGTCCTTCATATCATTTTTCCCCTTGGTGGCAAAGTCAAAACACATCATAAATCACCTACTTTTCATTAAGGCAGTTCAATCACTAGCAGAGATGGCATCTAATCCCTCATATGATTATGAAGAGGAGACACACAGTGGCTCACCTACAGAGGTACATGCACCCAAGAGGCCTCATAGAGGTGGCAAACATATTAGAGAAGAACCAACCACTCTTGCTGAATTACAGGCCTGCCCTCTTGTCATCTCTTATTTTCAGGACCAGTCCTGCTATGAATTTTGTGAGAAGGTTGCTAGCATTCAGTTTCATCATGAGTTGGCTCGTTTGTTTGTTCTGCAATTACATGATGGTCAAGCCACTCTAGCTGGTGTCACTTTCACATTAACACCAAAATCTATTTCACTAGCAACCGGTATTCCTAACATTGGAGAGCAATGGAATAAGAGGCAGCAAATTGATTGGCAACATTATGAACCATACGTCAAGCCCGTTTTCTGAGACAGCTCAAGAGAGTTTTTCCTTTTTGGTACCTCAAAGATTCATATGCTCCTTTAATGAAATTGATTATGAAGTATTTCAGCTGTGAGGGCTGGTTCTGTCATTTATATGCCTATCATATTAGGCTGCTGATGCATTTTACTAGGGTAAGAATGATGAACCTCCCATATTTCATGTGTTGAAATATTGAGAAGATGACCACTCTAGTACAACACAAAACTCCTCAGCAGAAGTTCAACAGTATTTACCATTTTTCTCTCATTAAAATTGTGGTCATTCATTAGCTTGGCTTACAGGGCATCACTTGGGAGGACTTCATCTCTCGTGAGTTTTTCACAGCTCCTCAAGGACCTTTAGAGGCTTTGCATGAGACAAGTGGACCTTCTTATCAGCATGAGGGTCATGAGACACAGATCGCTAGTATGCCAGTGTTCATCACTTATCAAAAGGGCACTAGACAGTTGTTCGCAGCAGCAAAGCGAGTATTATCTCCACCCAGGGTGGAAGGGGTCTCGCTTCTATCATTAGCACCACAATTTCAAGACAAAGGCAAGAGGCCATTATAGGATGAGGAGCCTTCAAGTGAGCGGGACTTTATTCTCATTGAGGATGATGATACAGATGTGGGCCCGCAAAGCACAAATCTCAAAGAAATCATCCAAGAGCAGCAGGTAGACATCAAATACTTGTCTCTCAACTTGGTGAGGGTTAAGTGGATTATAAAGTATTTGGAGCAAAGGAATAAGAATCTTGAAGATTAGCAAGCGATCATGGAGTTGTGAAACATTCAGGAGAATCGCCAAGCTACCCAAAGGAGAAGGGTGGAGTTCACTTCACTCGAGCAAGAGATCAATGGCGATCAGAAGTCTTGGCTCAAAATAGTCAATATTCACTTAGAGAGGTTGTTGGAGAAGGATAATAAGGAGAAGGCATTGTTGATACATATGGCATATCATTATATGGCGAGAAACAAAGTTTGCAAGGCGAGAATCAGGAGCTTAAAGGCAAAATTGAAGAGAGCATCAAAGAGGCGAAAGGAGCATGATCACCTTCAGATCTTGGCTGAGGCTTCCTTGGCCCAACAACATGCTTGATGGAGAAGACGCAACCCAAATTTCAAAAAATTTGGGTCACTTTTTGCATTTTTGAAATTTTTGGCACAAAAAATAGGATTTTCTGCTCTATGGGCCGTGCCACGTGGCGCTCGCTTTTGATGGGAGCCTCCAAATCGCAAAAACTCGGTATTTTTAGATTTGGCATGGAAAAATATCCTTTCCTACCCATGTCCAAGAAATTTGGACAGGTTTTGAGCCCTAAAAAAGGTCAAAAACACTCAAAAAATGACCTTACTGCCCCTAATTTGACACACAGAAAGCAGTCTTGGGAGATTTGATTTTTGACAGGGCAGATGAAGTCCAAATTGAAAAATTTCACTTGGGTTGGAAAGTAAACAGACAGCTATTTCAAGAAAGCACACTTGGAGTGAATTTTGACACTAGTAAGGCCTCCAAAAGTGGGTCCAAATAGGCGCTATGCATAGAGAATCAGGGACGGTGCACAAAGGAAATTTGACCCAGTTTGACCAGGAATGCTCTGTTTTTCACCCAACTTTTACCAGTTTCACTTTTTCATCTTCTTATTGTCAAAATTGTGATGTAATTTCATGTACATTGATGGATCATGATGTAAATATGTCAAATTTTCACTTTTGTAGATAGATTCATTAGTTAAAATTTGTTTGAAACTGAATGAATCAGTTCCCTTGTTTCTAGAGGCATGTTGTTCCACTGCCTGATTTCTAGTTCTTAGTTTAGAATTAGTTGGAACAGCTCCTAAACATGTGAGCTTGACCCCTAGAGGCTAGGATGAGCTATGGTTTTTCTATATTATGTATTTTTTTAGTCATTATGGTTGGACTCTTGAGAAAGTAAGGAGCTTCACTGTACACTCATATCAGCATTTTGGCTAAGGAATTAAGACCAGTGTTTGCAAAACTCTTTGGGATCCCTGTGGCATTTTTTTTTGGTACAGTTATTTCTTATGTATTTGTGAATTTGCTTTTGTATTATGTATGTCAGTTTCCCTCTTATTTCTTCTCAGCTAAATCAAACAAGAGTGTAAGTAGAATACATTGAAATTGCATTGCTCTACTTGAAGTTTGCTTTAGTTTCTTGATGTTTTCAACTGTTTGGAGAGGATACATGGCTTCTCTTGCCCTCTTCAACTCCTCCTCTATATAATCCATCCATCTCATTTGATTTAGAGTGCCAAATATAGTTTCCTACCTTGCCCCATTGAGACCTTTGCAAGACTGAACCTCATTCCTTGCACCCAAAATTTTCTTTTCCATTAGAGCCCACAAACACATCATTTTATTCATTCAAACTCCTTTGCACCTATACCTAGCCTAAGATCAGTAGCTATATCAGTCATCTCAAGCCCTTAGTGATCATAATTTTCTGACATTGACCCGCAGAGAGCCCTCTCCTGACCTGGTAAGGCTAGCTACCAGGTTGAGCATGGTTTGATGTTGGCCCTGGATGCTACCTTTTTCAGCCTGAGGTAAATCTAGGCTCTAACAGAAGGATGTCATGTTCTACTGGAATGATGATTGTAAGAAAATATTGGATATATTGAAAGAAAATATGGTTACCGTGTCAATTCTAGTCTTCCCAGACGTGTCATGTATAGCGTTGGGGCTAGTACTAACACAAGATGGAGGCAAAGGCTTGGACCATCGCATTACGTTCACAAGCCATAGATTATCCAAAGTAGAGAATAACTATTCTACCATTGAACGCGGGGCGTAGCTATGGTGTATTCGCTCCAGAAGTACCAACACTACTTGCTAGGAGGCCATTTTAAAATGTATATGGATCACTCCGCGCTGAAGTACCTGGTCAATAACCCTATGTTGGTGGGGGGCCAGGAATCTGCAGGTGGCTCTTATTGTTCCATGAGTACAATTTTGAAGTTGTTGTGAAGCCTGGATGATTGAACGTGGGACCAGATCATCTATCACACATCGAAACAGGGGAGGAACCTACTAACTTGGAAGAAGGATTGCCTGACGCGTAGCTATTTGTAGTACATGTCGTGGATGGTCATTTTGAGGATATAATACACTTCCTAACAACAGGAACTGCACCAAAAGGATACTCTGTCCAGCAAAAGAAGGAATTAGTGGTGCATGTGGCAGATTTCTCTCTCATTGTTAGGCATCTATACAAGATGGGGTTTGATGAGATATTGCAACAGTATGTACCTAAGTTTGAATGAAGCAGCATCCTCATGGATGCTCATGGAGGTGCCACGGGAGGACATTATGCAAGGAAGCAACTGTACATAATATTATATGCACAGGGATGTGGTGGTCAACCCTTCATCAGGATTCAAAAGCATATTGCAAGGCATATGATGTATGTTAAAGAACAGGTAGGCCATCACAGAGGGATGAAATTCCTTTGAAACCACAAATGATGTTGCAACCTTTCGAGAAGTGGGCAATAGATTTTGTAGGACCCATTCAACCACAAGGGAAGACAGTGGCAAGGTACATTATCACTACGACAGAATATTTGACTTGTTGGGTAGAAGCGCAACTAGTGAAGGATTGCATGGGCGCGACAACTGTGAAGTTCCTATTTGAGCATGTAATGACACTATTTGGATGTCCAAGGATATTGATGAGTGATCGTGGTATGCACTTCCCGAATGAGACGATCAACGCACTAACAGAATAATTTCAGGTATATCACCATAAGAGCACGCCTTATCACCCATAGGCTAACGAGATAGTGGAGGCATTCAACAAAGTGCTTGAAAATGTGCAGACCAAGGTTTGTAATGCTCCACAAATTGATTGGGACCTACGCATACCTACAGCATTGTGGGCTTATCGAACAACATGAAAAAAGCTGATAGGACAAACCCATTTTAGGCTTGTCTATGGTGTGGAAGTCGTAATGCCTATGGAATACATCGTGCCTAGTCTACATATAGTAGCACTCACAGGTACAACGGATCGTGGAGCCCTAGAAGAGAGGCTCGCGCAACTGGATGAGCTCGAAGAAGAAATATTTTTGGCTGGGTTTCACCCACAGGTCCAAAAGCAGCGTGAAAAGGCATGGCATGATCGACACATCAAGCTACGCGCATTTAAGGCAAATGATCTGGTTTTGTTGTATGATAGTAAGTTTGATAAATTCCCTGGAAAATTCAGGATGCACTAGTTAGGGCCTTATGTCATTAGGAAGATTACCGACGAAAGAGCAGTACAGCGGGACAAGTTAAATGGAGAACCCTTCCCAAGAAAGGTGAATTGCAGTCGCTTGAAGCCATACATTGGCAATCCAGCCATGTGACTAAATGAAAGTAGCACAGTCTTAGCACTCCAGGCAGCTGAAAGGAGACACGGGACTATAAACTACATAACTCGAGTTGGGGAGCTGCGCAATTTTAGGACTGTGAGAAGCAGGGAAGTGTCACAAGGTATGCGACAACGTGAAAGCAGCTGCACTACTCATGGAAATAGTACACAAGTCCACTAGAAAATGACTGTTAAAGTCACTATTCACAATTTGATGGTCAAATTATGGCCAAATGGAGCGGGTGGTAGGCATTTAAGGTGAAATTTATGGGGTGGATTCTTGAAAATTTTCCACCAATCTAGCATTAATGGGTTGAATGTGGGGGGAATAGTCGAATTTCAATTCAAAAGGCCCTATAAATTATAAGTGGTCATCCAGTGAAAAACACTTGGCATTTTGAAAATTCAGTTGTCGCGCTATCAGGTGTGTATGGACCATGCGAATTTTGAGGCTTTGAGAGCAAGTTCAGTGTTTGAGAGATTGTCTAAGGGGACGCAGGACCTCTTGAATAGAATGATGTCAAAACCCACAAAATCCATGGACACAAAAGTGGTGACAGCCGAGGAAGCCATGCTAGAAATTGAGGTAGTTGAAGTTGCTCTAGAGAGTGACGAAGTGGTAGTCGAAGTCCCTAAATTACCCAGGACACCGAGACCAAAAAAGGATAAGCAGACTATGCTACCAGTGCACATATCACCAAGAAACCCACAGAGGACCAAGCTCACTTTGTAGGAAAACGGAAAGGCCATTAAACTAGAGGTAGATGAGGAAGAATCTGAAGAAATCCTAGCAGATGAGGAGGATTTGGAAAAGGAAGTTGAAACCCAGGGTGCAAACCCTATTACCAGGTTACTAGAATATGTTCCTTCGCAAAAGGGCAAAGCCAAGGTGCCAAAGGACATAGATGAGAGCAAGAGCTCCCTACAAACTTTGTTGCTCCTAGATGACATTGTTTTCTAAGGGCCACACTTAGGGTGGGTTCCTATACTAAAGTTCAAAGATTGGGACCTCATAGATCACGAGAAGTTCCCACATTTAGCAACTGAGTAGCTAATGCGCCGACTGATTGATGTGACTACTGGAAAAATTGAATTAGTGCTGCGAACATGGCTCAAGGCTGTAGAGAAAGCTGGGCTGCTCAACTTGCTTTGGGTACTACATTACCACTATGCCCCAGTGGCCATCTTCGTCATCAAGCAGTTGCTCTGCTTGGTGCCTGATGGATGTTTGTGGTTGGAGGAGCCCATTCCCATCATAGACCACTTGATCCATTAGATCACATGGTTGCCTTACTCAGGAGAGGATCCAGCCAATATATCATAAGGAAAAGGTGGTGAGTTGGCCCTCACGGAAGCTATGAAGAATAAATTCAAGTTGGAGAAGAAGAAACAGGGATATTCCATCTCGAGCATTAACAACCCTGTAGTCAAGGTAGAAACTTAAATATTAGCAAGGAAGGTGATGCGGAAGTGCCGCATGGATGAGGTGCATGTGTCTATGATTGCACTAGCAGCCCAATGCGATGAAGGAGTCCAGTTCAATTGGGAGAATTATCTATGTGGTGAGTTCCTTAGAAACTGTCGCGAGGCACAGGAGCAAGGCAATATGTTCCACTATGCATGGCTCTTGTTGTCAATTGTATGGATGGCATGGGAATTGTGAGAAGACGGCCAATTCCCTTTGGTCGCACCAAAACTTCCAGAGGCAGCGAAGTATACTTTGCTATGGATGACCAAGTACGTACAACGCGTAAAAAAAAGCAAGATCTTTTGGATCTTGATGGAGATGAGTATCAGGATAGGGATCAATCACAAGTCACGGTTGTCGCCCACAGTATACTCTAGTTTGTAGAGCTTTACAGATTTCAAAGTGGATTTCCACCATGTCTTTATTAGGGTGTAAAAGGACCCCAGACATGGCATAGCTTACCTTATCTGGCAATAGATGATGTTATCTTTGTAGTCCTCGAGTCTTGGCCACCGAAGTGGCACACCGCAATAGGCTCTGCGGTGGAAACAGACAAGTTTGTTGCATAGCGTAAGATGGAAGAAACAAAGCTCAGAATGGTGCAGCTAGCTGATAAGCACAGAAAAAGGAAGTGTAGGCCATGACCCAAGCAGCGCATGACGCCGCAAAATTGGCAGAACAATAGGAGACAGGAGGAGAAGAGCACCAAGGACAGAAGTCACCTTTTCCCAGGGCTAAGGCACAAATAGAGGAGCTGATAGAACAAGGTGGCATAGAACTACAGACAACGTCCACCCAAATCAAGTGTCAACGACCACAAGAGAAGGCAATGTCACGAAAGAAAACCAAGGCTTCAAGGACATCCTTCGACCCAATCACCCTCACTAAGGGGGATTTGCACGATGTTGGAGAAATGGTGAGTGATGTCACCATGGAGGCCCTTTGACAGTTCAAAGAGCAGCAGTAATTGGTATTAGTGACTCTCTAGACAAAGTTGCAGGAGTTGCAGGATCGCACTCCACAGGCTGGCACAATGTCCACCAGCCTCGCGATCGGCACTTCAGCTATCGTGGAGATGTTGTGCACAAGGGTGACTAGCACAATATTGCTACTATATGGGGCACTTACTACAAAAAATGAGGGTGAAAGGCCCACAGTCAATAGCCTGAAACGGGTGGGATTGAATATAGTTATGCTCCCTCGAGAGACACTCCACCTCTTGTAGGATGGAGTCACTGCGGAACTTAGGGCCCGGGAGAGTTGCGCTCT
Source organism: Pinus taeda (assembly GCA_000404065.3). Taxonomy (NCBI): domain Eukaryota; kingdom Viridiplantae; phylum Streptophyta; class Pinopsida; order Pinales; family Pinaceae; genus Pinus; species Pinus taeda. The sequence goes on from APFE031630979.1 coordinate 127,096, forward strand.
GCAGGTGATGAGTGAGCAACGCATTAGTATTGAGCACTTAGGCCTGCAACACAACAAGGCAGTGGAATAGAACAAATCATGCAAGTAGTGGAGGAAGCCTACCAAATGGTCCTAGAGTTAGAAATTCGGGCAGAAGAAGGCATGCGTCTGCAAGTTGGCCACAGTGGTGCACAACGCTCGAACAAAGATGGCTAGGATTTATCTAGAGCTGAACCTATAGATCACAGAATTGCAGTTGAGGGCTCAGCCTTAGACTCCATCTGAAGTCAGGGAACATCATGCCACCACTGTTACAATAGCAATAGCGGCGGTCGACAATGTAGTAGCAAACTGCACACGAATTTTTGAACAGTCATTCGAGGTCCTGACGACCCTACAAGAGGACCCAAATGTAGATCGCCTGGAGATAGAGGTGCACAAGATACAACAAAGATATGACAAGGTCAAAGGGACCACGCAGATGGTTGCCCTTACACAAAGGCTGGCACGGATGTAGGAGGCAAAGGCACTTAAGGAATAGGTGGATGTCGCTCGTCACAAATAAGCGGTCCTAAAAACGCTCCTACAACCATTGATAGATGAGGCATATATAATCACATCTTCCATTTAATGAAAGCTCGCGACAATAAAGGAAACTCAACAGAAGATTCAGGGTGGCAGTTCAATGGCAGTCACCAAGCAGAGAGTGGAAGAAGTCCAGCAGGTGGCCACTCAGTGCGCTACCGAGGTTGCGGTCATCCAAACAGAGCTAGGAGGTCTTCGCACTAAGATCTCCGTGAATGCAGAGTGACTCGAGGGCAAGTAACGATGTTTTTGTTGGGGGGCTGTTGGGTGCAGGATCCCCCAAGTGTATTTTTGCGGCTAAAGCCCATATTTTGGTCAAATTTTGTAATCCAAGTGTAAAGGCTCTGTATTTTGTGGTTGTCTAGAAATTTAGTGTCCTAAATTTCTCTACATAAATTATCAATCCGGGTATCATAAATTGATTAAGTGTGGTGCACCATATGTGCTTAGTTAACCATTTTTCTTACTTTGTTGTTTTATAGTTTTTTTCTTTTTGGGGGGTTTTGTTTCTTATGCATAATCTAAGAAAGAAAAACTATGCTTCTAGGTGAAATCTCTAAATGTTAATGGACAATTAAATGTAATGACTTCTAATGTTAGAACCTAATTTCTAAAGAAAGGAGAAAATGAAACAAACAAAAACTTTAATCTAAGCCAGCAAAATGTCTATGAAATGAAAGCAAAAAATGATAACAACTAAATGAAATCCAAGAAATAAAAAATAAAACTACTACAATTAAAAAGTAAAAACTTGAAACTGCTTTTAATGGTTAGCCAATAATCTCATCCATAATCACAACATTTTGCCAATTAACTTCTAAATCAGTGTTAATCTAAAGGCTTTGGAAATATCATCATATGGCATGAAATAAATGACATCTAAATTATCTAATTTCACACTAATGAAAAGAAAAGCCAATTATCTCACCTATAATCACAATATTTCGCCAATTAACTTCTAAAACGGTGTTAAAAGGCTCCGAAAATATCATCATATAGCATGAAAGAAATGACATCTAAACTATCTAACTGCACACTAATGGAAAGCAAGTCATCTCATTCATAATCATAACATTCCGCCAATGTTGGCTTTAGAAACATCATCATATAATCATGAGAGAACGAAAGACTACAATAAGCAGAAAGAAAGAAAAACAAATCAAGTCCCATTCATAACTTCACATATCACCAATTTCATTCTTAAGGAACTAAAAAGACTCAATGAGACATGAACTTATGTAATGAGTATCCTACTAAGCAAAAAGAAAGAACATCTAAAGAAAAACTAATCTATTTTGTTCTATATTCTCCAATTCACCAATCGGAAAATATGAAGACTACTTTCTTGGAATATTTTGTCAAGCATAAATTACACAGTTAGATAAATCTACAATCAACCGGTTGAACACACTTGCATGAATTAAAGTTGCATGAATGTAAAATCTAAACTATCAAACTTGAAAGCAATAAAATGACATACTTGAATGAAATCAAAGCAAAACTTCAAAACAAAATCTACTCTACCTTACATTCTAATGTGCTCCATGACATCTACTTCACATCTCCTTCCATGTTGAGAACATCAAAGCTTTATTCAAATTCTTCAAAATTACAAAGTACAACAGAGCTCTCCAAAGCTTTCAAAAGCCATCAAAGAAGAACTACAAGCTCCAAGCTAAAGAGCTACCAAAAAGCTACAAGCTTAAGAACTAAAAAGCTAAGCCAACAAATGAAGGAGAGAGATCTCCTATTTATACAAAAACATGAGAAGCCATCTCATTAATGAGAGTCCATGAATCTCTCCCCCTACCTCTAGAGTCCTAATCAAAATAGGAACTGATAAGACACATGTCATATTAGAGTTTCAATACAATTAGGAGATGAGACACATATCCTCATGATCCCATGATTCTCTCCACTAAAATTCGAATTTGGCCTTAGGGTGCCACATAAAGGTCTTCTAGAAGCCTCCTTGTGACTTACACATGTCAACAATCTCAACCCACTTGTTAGGTATAAACATATGCACATTATTTTCTGATTTTTAACCACAAATTCACTTAAAAAGGCTAAGAATTAATAAAGTTTGGAAAAACATAAATGTGGCCCAATGATAATGAAAGTGAGATGAATGTAATGACATGGTAGTGAAATGGAGGTGATATAATGGACATAATAGTGAAAGTGTAATGGAAATGAATGACAATTTCAAGACCCAACAGTTGCGAAGCGCGTAGGTGTTAAAGAGTCATAGGGTTTTCTGCCCTTATTTTGGAAATGTAATGTCAGTTGTAAAAGATCTACCCATGGTCCGTGGACCATGGGATTGTATAAATAGAGCTAAGCTCTAAGTAGTTTTAAAGGAAGAATAGAAGATAGAGACATGAAGATATGATGTATGAGAGATAGCTCGAAGGTAGAAGTCTAAGTTTGGGTTGTAGCGTAGGTAGAGGCTCTACAACTGAGTGCGCAGAGGCCTAGGGTAGAAGTCTATAGCTGAGTGGGTAGACCCCTGCAGTTGAGTGTGTAGGATGGGTCAAGTTTGTATTCATCTGGAATTATCAATAAAGAGAAGTATTCTACAATTTCTGTGTCTTTATTTCTTGTTTATGCATCTTGTTATGTTGGGTATGAATTTCACTTATAATGCTTATATGATGCGTGAATTTATGTAAATGTGTTGGTTAAGTGAATGCAAGTAAGAACATATGTTTACGCGAAGCTAACTAGGATCATTTAATAAGATAAGTAAGACACTTAGCCTAGTTTGGGAGAAATTGTTGTTCATTTCCCTAGCAGCGTGAAAATCACTGAGCTGCAAGTTAGGGCTGCACGAAAGCCAATTGTACCCTTTCGTGAAGGTACTGAAGGGAGGAACATAGGGCTAAGCAACCTATGTGAAGGCAGGCATAGCCAGAATAAACCAACATCACAACCATCTCTAGGTGCAGAAACTTGGTTCTAGCATCCCCCCATACTGCTTTGGGTGAGACTCCAGTCCATGCTCCGTGGACTAATGCCGAAAGGGCCAGTAGTGTAGGGATTTGTTTAGCTAGCTAATGCTGAACCTGGGTCAGGCCCCCTCAAGCCAACAATGAGCTACCAAGTTTCTACCTATACGAATATTAATATAATTACTATTATTATGTACATATATATTACATGTTTCATTTGTACCAGCTGGAGAACAATGAAGGAGCTCTAGTTGTGTATCCAGTGGAATAGGTGATGATTATGCCTGATAACACCTGAGGTGGGTTTCATGAAAGAAATTCCCAAAAATAAAATCAGAAAATTCAAGAGACTCATTGTGGCCTTCAAGTGGTTCCATGGTGTATTTCATGTATGACTCATTGTCCACTCAAATTTGATTATTCCTACCCTTATATGGAAGCCACAAATGCGACCAGTGTGCTGCGAAATATCCCTGCAATTTGCTAGACCAATCTCTATTGAGAAGTATGACATATGCTTCTAGTATGTCCACAATTACAATATTTATACATTGGTGAAATCAGTCATATTTTAATAATTTGATAAGCACATTCTTAAGTTCATCAATAACATGGATAAGAGACATGTCCAATTGAACAATCCATTCATCGGTTTTCTCCCATTTTGCATTTATTTTATTTTCTACATATAATGGCATGACATTCATAGATGCACCAGAGTCTACTAGACAATTACAGACATTATAATTAAAAATTTCAAATGTTAATAAAAACAATGAGCATATAGTGTTAGCTTCTAATGTTAAATCATTTACTACAGATTCAAGAGGACCAGAAGAGTTACCTGACTCCTTTTGAGAGGAGAAGCCTTTATCACCTATCGAAGGTTGAAAAAAGTTATGGAAAATAAGCGCACATAGGCCTACAATCTTCATGAGCTCATAGATCAAAATGTTGGATCATGTTTTCTTCATATATTACATGATGTTATAATCAATTGTTTTTCCAATAGTAGGAAATGTTGAAGTATCTAGAGGAGCGGCTTTATTCAACACTTCCAAAGTGTTATACTTACCCTTGTTACTCGAGGAAGTGTTGTTGGACTTAGATCCCTCTTTAGGCTTACTCTGTGCTTTCTAAGCAGGATTAACTGGTGGTGAGATTCTTCTTAGCAACTTCTCTTATAACTTTTGTCTTGTAAATTCCTATTCAAAGATGGGCCTTTTACTCCTTATAATGTATTGACCACTTTTCTTTTGAGGAGGGAGCTCATTTTGCAGTGGTTCTTTAGCATCCTTCTTATCAACGTTGTCGAAACAATGATATGTATTCATTGCATGTGTAACACTTTTGCTTTCCTCAACCACCGCACGTTCTTCTTATTCTTCTACCTATTTTGTCTACTCATATTATAATAGAGTATCTACAATGTGTGCAACCAGGGCATTCATGTTGTGATTCCACTGAGGGTATGTTTTATTCTAAATGAAATTCTTGATGGAAAGAACAATAATTATCCATGCCAATGCTTTCTATGTTCATCACAACATTCGAACTTTGTGCAGATTTGGCAGTTGATTTCTACTATTACTACTATTCCTTTGAAAAGGGAAGGACTTGGGAGGCTTGCTGCTAGTGGAAGTCTCACTTGACCTTTTCTTTAGTTCTTAAATTTTTTTGGTGAGCATATTCACCATCTTGGTCAAGCTTTCAATGTCTGATTATTCCTTCTCATTATACTTGCTAGAAGAAGGTTGTGACTTCCTCCTAGTCTCTTTGGAATATTTTGATTCCTCATTACTCGTATTCATTAGGGGAATTTTGAGGTCTAAAATGGAGCTCCTAAGAAAATTATACAACCAAAAAAACCTTTATAAGAACCAATACGATTCAAGATGATTATGTAAATCATGGGGGATGATTCACCATTTTTGGAATAAAAAAATAAAAAGATTAAAAAATAATAAAATAATAAAACTACTTTTTCAACTCATATTTTCAACTTATCTCCCTAAGGTTTTACTCAAATTTTGAGTAGGACTACTCGTTGGATGAAAAATTTAATTCCTCATCCAAGGAGTACCATTGTTGTAGACTTTCAAAGGACCTTGCTACATGAAAAATGATAAATATGTGAAAAAACATGATTGTAATCATGTTTTTCATGTATTTCTCATTTTTTGTGGAGCAGGTTCCATAGAAAGTATAAAACATGGGAACTCCTTGGATGAGGAATCAAATTCTTCATCCAACGAGTGTTGTTGCTTGAAAATTGAGTAAACCCATAAGGAGATAAGTCAAAAATACGAGTTGAAAAAATAGTTTTTTTCCTTTTTTCCCTCTAAAATTTGATGATGTAATCTAATCTTATTTTATTATTTTCATTATTATTTTATAATTTCCTTAGGAGGCCCATTTTAGACCTCAAAATTTTCCTAATGGACCCCAATCGCATGCAAGTCTTTCTCAATGGCGATCACTTCTGCAAATTTTAGAGCCAATGTTGCCTTTGTAGATCTCTTTACGAATGGGAAAATACTGGTCGGCAAAGGTAGTTGTGTAGTAATCAATAGTAATTGAATCTTGTGATTGCATGTATAGGGGAAAAAAAATCAATATATTATTGAATTTCTAATTAAAATCTTTCACTTTCTCTATTTCCCCCATTTTCATGTTTCTGAGCTCTTTGAGTAGCATTGCAGGAGTTTTGTCGTTAACAAACTTCTCAAGAAATAGCTTTTTAAACTCCCTCTAGGTTTAGAGTCAATTGATGGGTAGACTATGGTATTATGATGTTGCTCTACCATCTAATGTATAAGGGAAAATCCTATAAGAAACATCATCATAACTCACCTCCATCATTCGTAAATTCAGGCAAAAATCATCGAGATGATCTTCCGCCTCCGTACTTTTATCCAAATCATATTTTAAGAGTAGATTTTCCATATTTTTTAGCATCCTATGCAAGTTATTCAAAAGAGCCAGAAGTCCTTGGGCCATCCAATTCAAATACTAGTCTACCATGTTCTCGTCTCTATGTTCTTCCTCCTTATCAGAATCTGAGTAATTTTCATCATCTAATCCATCAAAGAGATTGTCAGAAAGAACAACTGTATCATCTTCATATCCTTCATTAAAAGGTGGAATTTTTTCTTGATATTCAATACTGTCTGCAGATTCTGCCAGCCCCTTAAGAGTGGAAATAACCAAATCTTCCACTACAAAAACCAAGATACCAGTACTAGTTGTCACTTTCTTCCTTGAAAAATGTGGAATATTATGCGCTCCATGAATTAATCCAATAGCCTTCATGAACTAATGGGTTATAGATCAAATTGTCTGTACCTTCTTGTAGGTAACTTCAAAAGTTGATTCCATTCCAGGATGAGAAGATCCTCCTACTTTAGGAATCGGAGTAGTGCTCGGAATTTCGCTACCTTGACCAGAAGAAGAATGATGAGGGTGTGTGGAGTGATTAGCCGTAAAAAACTAGAGGCCCTCCTTCTAGTGTTAGAATGTTGATGGTACTAGATATGACCAACATACAAGGGATATCCCCGATATAAGGTCCCAACTAGACCTCACACCTTTTGGTGTAGGATTCCCATACGGAATATGGCTTGGATGGAATTTACTTAAATATATGCCTTGGATTTAGCTGTCAACATGATGGATAAGTGGAATTGTCCTTTCGAATGAGCAAGTTAGTATGCTTGTGAATGTTCAATTGCCAATGTATCAAGGTTCTTCTACTATGGGGGAAAGTTAAGTGAGCCTCTAAGAGATAATTAATAGTACAAACCTAATGGAGACACACATTAAAGAGAAAGGTTCATCTAACATCAATAAAAATAGTTCACAAGGATGTGATGATCATTATAAACATAACAACACATTTCCAACATGAAGCACCAAAATAACAGAAATAGTTCAATTAATCCAGTACTAATCATAAGCAAACATGAAACATGAACATTGAAAAGAATTGTCTTATAAATATTCACAATACATGTGTGAAAACATGTTGGCCTAAAAGGATTCAATATTAAAAAAAGGTCCCAAGGTACATAAATTTAATGAACACCACTAGCTCTAATAATGGAGCATTAGAGCCACTACTTTCTCCCCAAAATTATTGACTCTCTCTCTCTAATTCCTTGTGTGAGAAGCCAACGTTAAAATTCCTTTACATGAGAAATGAGGATCTATTTATAACTTGAGGAATTACCTTTCACATCCTCATGACTCTTGAATTTCTAACTTCTAATGACTTTTGGACTTCTACAACCTTTGGAATTCCAAATGAATTTTGAAATTACATATGACTTTTGGTATTACATGTATTTTTGAGTTCAATGACTATTTGGTTCATACCTAACTTTTGGTCTTCCACTTATTTGTCCTTTACAATGATTACAACAATACATCATGATTTACACATCATCATGTGATGAGACTTGACATGTCACTATTTTGATGACTAGGACTAATAGTGACTAATGACATGGACCTTCTTCAGTGGTGACATGGCTGGTAGTTGTGACTTCATTCTTTATTCATCTTCTCATCATGACACTTTTACCCTCCAAAGGGTCTTCAATCTTGGATTTGTATGGTGATTTCATAAAAAATATTCAAGTTTTTTCTTCATTCTTTCCATGATACCTTTTACTTTCTCTCTTTTCCTGGTCTTTCTCATGTGTGCTTGTCATGGTGTTTCTAGAATGGATGTACCTGCAATCACTCATGATGAGAAACTATCATCCTGAAAATATTATATTCTACAATGATCAATGCATAGTTTTTGTTCATTCCTTTTTGGTGTGCTTAAGAGGAACAAAATGGCCTTCACCATGCATGGACACACTCTAAAATGCTAAAGGATTGAAGAGGAGAGGCTTTGGATCTTAGGCATGTGCTCATGCACTCAAAGGAAGAAGACAATTAAGGTAGGTTTAAAGGACAAATGGGAAATATTTGGGATTCCCAAGTGTGTTGTGCTCCCAAGGGAAATATGGAGGGTGCAGGGTGCACTCCTAAAGTCTAAAAGATGACAGATTCAGGCCTTCTTGGTGTGCCCATGCACTCAAAAGGCCTCGGGGATCATGTAGGGCATACTCTTAATGGTTGAAGGTTGAGGCTTTGTGCCTTCTAAGTGCACTCATGTGCTCAAAGAGTCCAAGAGGGCAGATGGTGCATCAGGGAAGGATGAAGGGTTGAGCTTCGGGGCTTTAGGATGTGAATACGTACTCAAGGAGGGAGCACTTCTTTGAATCAAAGGAGTGCACTCAAGGAAGACTTGGTCTTTTGAAGGGCACAGTTCGGAGTAAGGAAGGGGAAAGAAGGTTGAGGAGTGTCCCTAGTGCTCTTGGAGGGAACATGGTGCACTTTTGAATATTGAAGGATGCCCCATGAAGGCTTCATAGTGAACTCATGCACTCTTTTCCTTAATGAGGTCACTTTGAAACCAAAATTTGTCTAAGTCTAGAAAATGAGGCTAGGGGCAGGTAGGATGATTTTATACATAGCATGATGTGTGACATATACCAACTCATCAAGGAGAATTAGAAAAACTTGAATAATGGTATACATTCCAACTCTAATTTATATGCATTCCCTAAGTGAAACGAGTGTAGTGTGTGTGACTGTGACCAAAAAGTGTCATATTACAACAATAAATATGTTACAACCATGGAATGCACCAAAAGTTTTTCTGATAAATGTGACGACACTTGATACCATTCAAAGGCACTTGAAACACGTAGAGTAGTGTGAAACAACAATTGATGGTCAAAGTGATTCTAGATGCGACAATAAAGTAGGCTCTAAAATTCAAATGTAGTGAAATTTTGGAGGGTGTCGTAGCAGCGACAACATGAAGAAAATGGATTTGGAGTTTCAATATTTGTTTCTAAATTATCTCCACTACTTGTAAATGTCATATGTGTTTTTTTGAATTTGTATTCATTGAGAGTGTCCTATTAGACAAATTTCACAGGAAGAATAGTAAAAAATAGCAAAAACAAAAATGTACAAAATTAAAAAATAGCATTATCATTTTAAAATTTGTTTTGGCATTGTCTATCGATGCCACAATTTTTCTCAGGAAACAAATTTCTTGCTAGAAACTAGTGAAAAAATCAAAAAGTTTAACTATCAGAGTGTTTAAATATATTTTTTTCCATTTTGTTTTGGTGGTAGAAATGGATTCATCACCGTTAAGAATCACTGAGATACCCAAAATCCTAAATCTTGTCAACTATAATCCAATTTTCTAAGAAAAAAATCGTTGGGTTTTCAACAATTATGTCAAACTTTCTATTATTTTCCGGGCGAAATTGTGGTATGTTTATGCTATGCGAATTATTTCCAATACTTCCTATAAACACTAGCTTTGTTATTCTGACTTGTTATTTATTGAGAGTGTCCTATAAAACATATTTCACACACAAAATAGTAAGAGGTGGTGAATTTTTAACGTATCGATAAAGCTATACTTAAAGGGCATTGAAAAAGTTACAAATTGACATAATATTTTAAAAGTACAAATAGGAAATGGCTACCATAGGAACGAAATAAGTTATTTGCATTGATATGATTAACTCACTTGCACTTATCAACGATAAATCTAAATGGTCAGTTGTGTATTAGTGATATGTGAGTCTATCAATGGGAGAGAAGAATAGCGATAAGATTTGGTCTAGCATATTAGCAAATGCCGCATGTATCCCATAAGTGTTTGACTTCAGAGAAATCATTTATTTGTTCACCTATGATTTTGATTCAAACACGAGAAAAATTATGCTAACATCCAAGAAGACCCTTATTCCTTTGACTGTGGAGACATTTTGATACATATTCAAGCTACCAAACCTAGATATATGCTTAAAGTTATCAGAAGAAAATCATTTTTTTGGAGTCACAAGCAAGTGGCATGAACATCATTCAAGAATTCATTGTTCCAACTTCTCATGTTCCTTTTGATATTTTCATTCTAGATATTATTGTTTAGACAACCGTTCAAATACTTTCATTGGATCTGTGCCCATCTAATGGGCTAAGAAACTATGGCCAGTGTCTCAAAATCCATTCTCTATGTGCTCTATTATTCATATAAAAAGATTGTCTATTTGAATGGCTTGATATTATTTCAAATGAACTATATTTTCAGTTAGTGAATCTTTTCAAAAGAAATAAATTTTCATGATGCCATATCTGATAATAACCCTTGTCTCAAGTCATGTATTTCATGACTTTCCATATAAAATTAACTAATGTAACGAATAATTGATGTTGTTCTAGTATCCCATATTGTGGAAGCAAGAAACTACTTCAATTTTTTGTCTAATCCAAGATATATTTGTAAAGAAAATCATTTACATGATAATTGGATAATATCCCCATCGAATATCTATCCAATCCCAAGTATTCATGTGGGGAAAAGGGATACATGAAGAGAGAGAAAATAATACAATTATTTGAATATATGGGTTTTGAGGTAAACCATTGTTGCTTCCAAGAATTGTTATAGAAAGGTACTTCGTTTCCAAAGTCTATAGATAATACTATGATTTACTAGTTATATTTCAATGGAAAAAAAGAAAAGATAATTCATTTATTTTCCACCTGTTGTTGGGAAAGTAATTTTGAATAATACAAACCATGTTGTAGAGCCTGCAAATTCTTTGCATTGTATTAATTTAAAATAAGTTGAAGATCGATGAGGATTTGATCCAGAAGGCCTATTTACCACACATCTAGGTGTTTTTAAATATGGGATCTTGTTTATGAGAGTTGTAGAGGAAAGAGAAGAGGGTCACAATGCTCCAATCAATAATCAATAACTGGAAATGAGTACTAGATAATTTGTTGAAGAAGCAAGCATCAACACCAAAACAAATTATGAACAAAGAGGTGGAAACCCTCTACAGTAATCTTCAGCTTGCACATCAAAATTAGTCCAACTTCATCTTTCAATCAATGAAAGAGAAAAGACTTAAATTGCAAACTGTATTCATGGTCAATTATTAGTTGGCAAAGGTAATGAACAGCCTCCTTAGACATTTATTCTAGACGAAATGCATATCGCTTAATCGGTCAAATCCAAAAGTCCTTTGAAAACAAGAATCATTAAATAACATATGAAAGTGTAAATTGAAAGCACTATGCTACCTAATTGGGCTAGTACTTGTTTAGCCAAAACAAAAAAAATAATGCAAGAAATTTCCAAAGAATCTTCTACTGACGTTGATTGTGCTGTCACTTTTCAAGATGTAAACTATAGCAAAGACATTAAAACATTGAAAAATGAAAAAGTAATGGTGCGTACTAAAAAAGTTATTAATAAAGTAGAAATGAATGTTTATGTGTCTAGAATTGCAACCATCGGACCCATGGGATTCCATCAAGCTTCTGGTAGTGCACTTGCAGTGTCTATTTAACAACAAGAAGCAGAGAACCTGATACTCAAAGCAAAAATAAAAGCGCTGGAAATTTCTCTAAATCCAAGTCCTTTATTGATGACTCCATTCGCAATATAGAAACTGCCATCTGGAATTTCCACTACTAGCACATCCCATGTATCTAATAAATATCTGGAACTTCTTAATGCAAGTAAATCTCATATTATCACTAATATATGTCGAATACTATAAATTATTGAACATGCATGGTAATCAGTTTCTCATCTACTACTTTTAGCATAGGAAATCAACTCATTTTTTGATTTGGTTAAAAGTAATGTTAATAAAGACAAGAATTTCATTAACAATGAATTAAGTTCAGTTGAAGGCTTTAATTTTTATCTAATACAGACAAAAAAAATAGAGAAACCCCAAATGGTAATCGAATGAAGCAAACCAAAGTTCGATGGTCTAAAAGAATCAACACACTAGAAAACATTATTTTTGAATCTAAAAGTATAAAGAATAGAAGAAGTGATGTGTTTATAGAGGTGGTGAAAATTGTTTAATATCTAAATGGTCCATGCATCATATGAAATTCTAAATTGATCATAAAATATATGCTAACAGTTGAACTGGAAAAGCTAAAAGAGTCAATGGCAAGACAGTTTGATGATATAACTAATTTTACTACAAAATAAATTAACAAATAACGAATTTCCTTTGTTAGTATTAATGGAGAGAATTTTATCTTACTTTCTCAATTACAAAAATAGGCCATGGAAATTGAGAAGAAGATATTCAATCAACATGTTAAGTTAGAGATTACAATCTATCCAATGAAAGATTTCATTAAATTTATACTAAAGAGATTCATTCAAGACGTCATCGATCTGGAAGACAAGTGATATTCACACAATTAGTGTATATAATTTCACATATGATAAGTGTCCTTAATTATTAGAAAAAAGCACATTCTATTTACTAGTATTTAGTTATTGGGATTTATTAATTGTACTATTGTCACATAGTTTAATTGTTCAATGCATTTCCTTATTTTCTCTTTCAATTTCGCTTTTCCATATTATGGTTCACTAGGGGCACAATCCTACTCTCCATTAGGATAAATGAATTTCCTTTCTCGAAATGAAAGAGAGGATAGTTAAAGAGAATATGCTAGAATAGCATAGTGAATAAGCTCATGTGCTAAGTTATTGAGCAATTTCACTACCGATATAAGCAGATTTCATTGAAAAAAAGAGTTCTTAAAGTTTTGCATAAGATGTTGTATGCATCTGAATTCTTTGACATTGCTCGAAAACATTAATAGAACATAAGTTATCAAGGATATTATTTTAACTTTTATATTATATTTAATTCTCCTATTACTGATCATAGTGAGATTGAATGGTTGAGAACGGTTTTAGATTTCAGATATATATTCTGTGTATTGTATTTATTTTAATCATAGATATGATTATTGAAATTTTAAACTCAATACAGTTTTTGTTACTATGCTTCTGTTGCTTAATGTTAAAGACTTATGCTTTGAGATCTTGTATTATGTTATGCATGCATTTACCAATAATACATAATAGAACTGTAGTTAAGAGTTTTTTAATTTTAGTAGTTCTATTTGCTATGAAGCTTGAATAACATCCATTTTTTTAATATTTTAAATTTGTGTGAAGTGTGATGGTACAAGAAAGGATTTTATTGTGCTTTTCTTGTATCTCCCTATTGTACATAATGAAAGCTTTTTTTGTATTTTGAAATGAAAATGATATATTTATTTTTTTCAATTTTTTATTTTCTAACAATACAGTTACTTGATATAAAATGTTTTGATCTTAAGAAGAATATGAACTTTTCGGAAAATAAAGGGCTATTGTTCAAAAAGAAAAAATAAAAGAAAAAGGGAAAAAAATTCTTAGTGTTTGCCTTGTTTCTATTATTTAAATTGATTTAAGATAATTATATGAACTATTTATGCATTCATTCAAACATTCTAAAAAATGGAGAAAGTTTTAATATTTTTTATCTATGCGGAATGCGGAAGTGCAGGAAAGTCTTTCATTGTTCACTACCCCTTTTGCACAATGAAAAAGTTGAGTACCCCTCCTAATACGAACTTTTCACACACCCTCTTTGCTTCCTCCACATATATATTGTTGGCATTATGGCTCAGGTTTGGACCTATGGCACAGGTGTTGTCCTTGATGGCAACCTTCTTTGGTATCAGATCTCAGTTCAAGCACTCAGAAAGTAGAAAAAGACATATACGCAAGTTCATCTAGACGAAGGAGCGTATACACGTGGGTTATACATTACAAAAGCGCGTATATGTTGGGGATAATTCTTTCGGTCCATGGTAGTTAGATCTTGGAACTTGAACCTATGTTTTGGACCATGGCGTCTCGTCAGATGTGTTGATCCCTAGTTTTGGGTTTGTGGTATTGAAATGTTATGGTTTTGGACCATGGTATTGGGGAAGGCCTAAGGCTATAAAAGAGGAAGGAGATCTTGTGACAAATCATGATCTGAATTATTATTGAAGATCTGATAAAGTGCTAGAGCTGGTATATTGGGTGGTGATGCAGATCTGGATCTGAAGGAAGGAGGAACCTTAGCGCAAAAGGAAGGATAAGTCCTATTCATGGGTCATAATCTTTAAGCCTGAATGACAGTATCTTTGTATGATTTTGATATGCTAGATGTGGCGCTTGTTTGATCTATAAGTCTGATAATTTGGGTTAATTAGTGATTGAATATCTGGAAGAGTGTGTTGTCTTTATAGATCTGTACACAGGTTCAGTGAAGCGAAGGCGCGTATACACGCAGTTTAGGTGAAGTAAAGGCACGTATACGCAGGTTGTTCCATACGCAGATGCGTATGCACGCAAGTTGCAGACTGTTGAATTTGTGTATATGCTTTAAGTTGTGATCTAGCTGTTTCTGCTTATTGCTGTTGTGTTCTGGGTTCCGTTGTGTGGTTTCTGGTACTGTGTTTTGGGTACGGCTGGCAGAGAAGTATCTACTTGATCTCAGATCTAGTTGGTGAAAAGGAGTTTGGTTGATGAAGAATTTCTTGATGATTGTTTGATGTTCATGGATCCAGTCTAAAAATTGATGAAACGTGGTCCCTGGAAGAAAGAGAAGGTTGTAGCCTTCTGTAGGCCAGCACCTACATACTAGTATCTTGGCTAGTGCAAGAGCTAAGGGGGTTGTAGCTCCCTTCCAGGAGAAGCTGGAAAATGAGAGAGAGTTGTAGCTCTCTCTAGGTTGCAGCCTGCGTACTGGTAAAGGACTGCACCAGTACATTGTAAACAGAAGTTTCTAATTTAAAGAAAGAAAGAGACGAATTGCAGCAGGTGGTTTTCACCCACATTGGGTTTCCACCTTATATCCGGTGTTCTTGTGTGTGATTGTCTTTCTGCTCTGTTTTACTATCTCTGGTTATTGGTTATTTGATGCTGCATCTCAGATTAACAAACATCATCTGAAAGTTTAAGTAAATTAAAAGTTTGCTCTGTATACGCGGTTTTACTTCTGAATAGTTGCGTATATACGCAGGTTGAATTAACTAAAGTGGCGTATACAATTTGGTTTTTGAAAAGGATTATTTGACTTGATAATACTGATTCACCCCCTCCCCCTCTCAGTATTATTTCCAACATATATTCAGCCCCCCTCCCCCCATTCCTTTTGAGTATTTTTTTATCTTCTTTAAAGAATCCATGTATTTGTGCATCAGAGATCTCTTGGGCAGCAAGTTTTTAATTAGAGGAACGGTCTAATTATTATAAACTTACATATTTAACCATATTTATTTTCCTAAACATAATTCAATTGTAGAAGGATTATGTCCAAATATAAGGAAATCTCCACAATTAAAATGTTCACCGACCCTCCATATTTCGCACAATGTTAACATTTATTTCCCATCGAAAATTCACACAATGAACTTGTGCATCTCACTTGGTGTCGTTAGTTTTTTATTTCGAATGAGTTGTAATGTTTATTTCTCTTGCATTTGTGATTTCACATTTGTGCATTAAATACTTAGTACTGTTATTCAATATTAAACTATGTTTCTTTTTAATGTGTGTGAACAATATTTCTTTATGTGCACTCCACATAAGACTAATATAAAATTTGAAGTCAAGGCATGAACAAAAAAGACTAATTATATGATCTGCGAAGGAAGTATAATTTTGTGATTTATGGGGGAATGATAAAGGTTGTAGAGGAAGTGTGGAAGAATGAGTGTTCAAATATATGGAGTGTAGGAGAATTTTTTAATTCAAATCATACTTTTATTTCCCTGCATTGTGCATATTCACTTCCCCTCTACACTCTCCATAATGAAAACATTCACTGTCCCTCTGTATTCCACCCAATGAAAATAATGATTGCTCCTTCACAGTCCACACTTTTTTCTCACTCTTTGTATATCTTATGCATTGTGCATATCCTCTATTTATGTATTCCATATAATGAAAATTTTCACACCTCTACGTTCACACAATATATCAAAAAATATTGATATTTCATTATAATTCTAAGACATTGTTGGTCAACTACATGTGCGAATTGCAGAGGTGTCGACAAGAGCTATGTGTGGAGAGAAGAAAAATAAAAATAAAAATTCGTACAATAAAAAATTTGACTCCACTTCCACACTACGCATAAATAAAAGGTTCACTACCCTTCTACATTGTGAACAAGAAAATGTGAGCCCCGCTCTAATATTAAATGAAGTCTCTTTTTAATGCATAACTATTAAGTATGTTGATACAATGTATGGATATGCACCTTGTCATTTTAGACAATGTATCAACAAAACTTGATATTTGGTTATAATTCTAAGACACATCCCCTCTGCATCCCCATTTCATGCACTTATGTAGACAAGTAAATAACAACAAATTGCAGAAATGTGGGCATTTTTGAATAATGAGAAAATGCAAGTATCACAAAAAGAAAGATAACCTTGGTATCTAAGACAAATTGTTGAAGGGCCACATGTGCTATGTGTGAAGGTGTCAATAAGCGTTATGTGTGGAGATAAGTGAATTTGACTTGACTTCTGCACTCTGCACAAAGAAAATGCTCATTTTCCTTTGACATTGTAGCCTTAGTGTCTAATATCAAATGAAGTCTCTTTTTTACTATTAACTATGCTCATTACAATGTATAAATCCTAACCTTTGTATTTTGTACAATGTATCAAAAAATATTTGTATTCCATTATAATTCTAAGACATATTGTTGGGTAGCCACATGTGTGAAGTGCGAATGTGCTAACAAGAGCTAAATGTGGAGATAAGTGAAGGCAATGAAGTGATACATACCATAAAAGTTTCAATTCCACTTATTCACTCCACAAAAAGAAAACATCCACTTCTCTTCTACTATGCGCACAATTAAAATGTTTATTATCACTCAGCGCTATGCACGTATTTATGAATACATGCATGGAAGACAAAGTTGAAAGGATCGATGTTTCATTGTGTTGAGTTGTGCTGTGTAGAAGTGTGGAGATTGCAATGAAATTCTTCACTGTGTAGAGGAAGAATACACATTTCTTTTGTGATTATAATATTTTAATGAATGCATGCAGAGAAGTCAGGTTTGCAGGGATCAATATTTCATTGTACATAGTTTTATTTTGCAAGGCTTTTAATGTACGGGGGAAGCTTGTATTTTCTTTAATTTGAATAAGTTCATTGTGTGGAGCTTTCAATGAAAGCTTTCATTATATAGAGGAAGCATTATCTGCACATTGAAAACTTTCATTAAAATACTATAAACCTAAAAATAATAAATATAAATTAAATTAACTTAAGTTTATGACCAAATCAAATTTATTTAATAATTATTTCTTATTAATTGCTAAAAACAATTAATATTATTATGAAAGAAATCAGTGACATTTATGAATGCATGCAGGGAATCAACTGTAAACTTAGATTAAAAGAGTCTAAATGAAAAGTGGCACTAATAGTCTAATATAAACTTATCCACTAAATTATGTGAAAAATTGTATTTATCTCAATGCATTTGTAACCTAGAGTTAAAATTGAGGACCTAATTAACATTAAAAGCATGTATTTGATTATATTTTTAGCTTCTAAATTAAAAGTGTAAAGTGAAAGTTTGATTAGCCAAAGCTATCATTATATAACATTGTCTTTAATTTTATCTGTTATACTCATGTTCATTTTCCCATATTTCGTATTAAATTAAAAATTTAAAGCTAATTTCACATTTTGTTCCCACAACGTATTTCTGGCATAGTTCTCCATGGTTTTTCTCTTTTGTTTGCATATCACAAAATTAGTCAAATTAAACAAAATAGAAATGTAACATTGGTAGCTTTGATTTTTGGATGTAGCTCTAATTTGATTGGTTTCTATAGATCTTATACAAGTATTAATGCTCCATATTATCTTTAAGCATTATACACAATCTAATCCCTATAGAAATAACCATCAACTTCTCAGTCAGTTTTAGCATGTACTTTCAACTAATGATCATATAACTTTCCCAATAAATAGCAGAACCATAATTGTAGCCACTTGTTTCATCGTAGGAGCTTTTCTTGTGTTAAAATTCCATCAACCTTTTCTTTCTTTATGCTGACGATTTGTTCTTATGGCAAGGAATTCCTAAGACGAAGAATCCTCAAGCACTTCCACTTTAGTATGGGTATGACACAGACAAAACAACGGTTATGATAGTCAAATCCCTTAAGGTCATTTATGACACATTCGTATATGACAATATTAGTTTGTAAGAAGTGTCTTTTTAGTCTATACAATGAAACATTGACTTGACCGAATCAAATTTAACTTTAAATTTATGAGCAAATCAAATTTATTTAATGTCATTTTTTATTACTAGTAGCACTCACTTCATGCTCTAAATGTGTTGGTTGTTCATTATTTTGTGCATTTTTATTATTATTACTATTTTTTCCTTCCTCGCCAGTTATTATTATTATTAGTCCTTGCCTCGCTAGGGATTATAGCACTTGCCTAGCGATCAAAGCCTGCTGACTATCAATTATTGTTTACTACAATTTTTCTATCTACATGTCAAAGTCCATTGACTATTAATTATTTATGACCATGTATTAACTATAGTTTTGGGGAAATGCTAAATACCGCTATTCATCTGTAAATTCAAAAATCATTTTCTAATTTCTGGAAATCTTATTTCTAATTTGGAATTCGCCAAACGAGGCTTATATTTACTTAGTATCTAATATTTATGTTGAATATTTATAAGGTAGTGTGACAATTGTAGCCACTAATTTTAGTTAGGTTGTTCATAGGAGAAATCACCAAGTGTTCATCATGAATTCTTTTCAACATACATATTACCAGTGCATGTTCGATTACTTTTCGAGGGAGATGGTTACAATATATTTCTTGTGCGGGACGTATGGTGTTGTTTTGGTAGTTTCATGGCATGAGGAACTATCTCTATAAGCTCATTTTGAATGAACGTGCAAAATGTGCAACAATTTTGTTAGGTAAACAGTGCATTATTTCCTCTATATGTGAGTATCTAGAACGTTTATACTATACATTAAAATCTTGTAGCAATGAGGTATGGAGTTCAAATATTAGATAATGTGATAGTTGTATTATACAAAATATGTTAATGTCATATAGTTGTTACGTCTGAATTACTTATGTGCTATGAAATTAGAACCTCTTATTTTTCTTATTTCTATATATTTAATCTAATTCATATCATCGGAGAAACAAAGATGAACACAAGTAGAACAAATATCATTAAATACAATGATAACATTGCTAAGAGGTATGTTTATGTTATATTTATTGTTATTTTATTACTTTTACATTATAAAGTCATTATTTTTCTTTTTTGTCTATATTTGTTTATGTATTATAACTAAAAAAAGGATTTTTAAATTTTCAAGAAACATATAACACTTAGGTATTCTGATCCAGGACAACGATTACAAGGGAAAAAGTACTTTGAACATTTCTATAAAATATTTTTATCTGTTGAAACTAAATTCTATTTAGAATTTTTCCTATATGCATAGAAATCAGATTCTATCTGGTAACTATGAACCTAATATTGGAATATTATCAATTATAATTTCCTTTTAAGCATTATTTCAATTTATTATTTATGAACGGGAAAAAGGTATTGGATTGAAATGATGTGACAGTAGTGATGAACAAGAGAGTAAAGGTAGCAATGAGCACTATTACATAAAATATATCGTAAAATACAAAATGAAAGCAACAGGAAACAAGGAAGAAACAAAATCAAATAAGTACTTTTGTCCAGGTTTACTTAACTGTATATCAGATTTTTTTCCTTTTTTATTTTTTTCTTTTTTGAATTAATTTCAATTCAATGCTCATGACTAGGAAAAAGAGATTGAGCATATGCCATTATTGGTCGAAGATGTTAGTAAAAATATAATAGGGTACATTGCTCACAGTGTTGTCTTAGTCACATATCGAAATGTTTTGGACAAAGAAAATAAGACAAAAGAAATACTTCACACCAATTTAAGATATAAGAAAGCCAAAATGGCAATAACATTGCTTTTCCAAACATAATTTATTGAACAACATGAGGAAAAACTTATTGCAAATGTTGGTGTTTCTATTAGATATTTCAAAATAATTCCAAAGCATAAATATGATAGTGGTGATTGTGAAAAAATTATTTTCCTAAATAGCTTTAGCATTGTAGAAAACATTTGTATTATTTTTGTAGCATATTGATTCTTTCCAAACATGACAATTACAAATTTGTCCCATAGTCAAGATTTGTTTCCAATTGGCATAATCAATGCTATTGCAATTTCAAGAACATACAACAATGAAATTTGTACTGGAAATCAATTACAGCAATGCAAAACAAGATAGGGAAATAGTAAGTTTTGGTTTACTTGAATGTTTCATTATTATAAATTTATTGTCCTTTTGTTATATGGTTTCCATGTATTGTTTTACAAATATTTCATGTGTAACACGTTAACTTACATGATAAACTTGTTTCATCATGTCTTTAAATTCAAAGGCAATTTCCAGAAGACATTTTTCCATTGATCTTGCTAAAACATATTGTTAGAAAACAAGAGAGATTTTTCCAAACTTCATAATCAATGTTTATATGTCCATTGAAAATAGGAAAGAAAGTAAAAAATATAAGAAAATTTCTTACTTAGGAAAGTGGAATATGCACGGTAAATTTTATTATATTGTAGTTATTGTGTGTGTGTGTGTGTGTGTGTGTGTGTAAATAAAAAAGGATAAAAAGAAATTTGATTTCATGTTGCTAAGCCTTTGTTTCCTATATCAATTTTGCATCACATCTAAGGACAACTGACACTGACTAGTGCATATACAAATCCATTTGAGACTATATGCATGAAATGTAGTTTTCTAATTACAACTGCTAGAACTATGAATGAAACTGTGCATTATTGTACCACTTGCAACAAGAACTTGTGACTTCATTTATTTCCACGAGTTAAATTGCATCATACGTGCAAACTACAAGACTAAAATACAGTGTGTTCTGAGAAGCGTTTTACTAGAAAAAAGTATTACGTGAACTACGAAAAGTTTCCTTTGAGCAACATTGTCTAGAAAAATAATTTTTTATTGATTTGTTGTCGAGTTTCAAGACACGTGACCATTTACAATAAACCATCAAAACATGATTGTGCATATACAATGACAGTTTTTTGTCTACATTATTGAGAAATCTAGTAATGATACAGTTCTCTTTTCTTGCATTATCAAGCAATCTTAACATTACCTTATACTTTTTGGTAGAAGAATTTAACTATTTTTGGACAACTCTTTCAGTTTATTGGATGATTGGGATCTGATTTCATGTTATTATTAGTTGATCTACTATTATCCTTGTTTGCATTATCAAGCAATGTACTATTTACTACTGGTGAGGGATAGGGCACCATGCACATTTATGTTCTTCTGCATATCCATAATTCCAATCTTAACAACATCTTCTACTTTCTAGTTCAATAATTTGAGTACTATTGAATAGTTTTTAATAGGGAAGTGGTATTTGATTACATTGTACAAAAACGTATTTCAATGAATTTTTTTTTTCAAGTTCTATATTTTGTACTACTCTATTTACTAATATTATTTACTATGTTTTGATTGTTATGTGTAGCTAGTTAATTATGTTATGCCATGTATGCTTTCTTGCTGTCTTCTTTCTCACTTTGTTTTATTGGTTTATCAAATTTGCAAATTCTATAATTAGTCAAACAATATTACAACTTGCTTACAATGGATAAATGATGAATTATTTTTTAGTGACAGTATTGTTAACTAATGAATTCGTCCTTATGGCATTGCCTATTGTTAACGATGATTATGTCTTCCATATGATGATGTACGAAGAAGTGTGCAAAAGTGTGTGGAAGTGTTCGAAGGATTTCATGAGATGTGGAGGCCTTCACATTCTGTATCCTGCATAGGTACTCCACCCACCGTAATGAAACCAATGCTGACTCCGCTAATTTTTTCAATTTTGTATTCCATACTTACGATTTCCTTTATTCAATGTGTAATCAACATCCACAACAAATGGAATTTAATTGTTTGTTCCTTGCTTAAACCAACTCATATATCCTTATGGAAATTCCTATTACAACTATTAATCAAGGGAATATGAATATTTAATACTTGTTTGACGTCTCTATAAAACAAAAGTTACATTTAATAATATTTGACAATAATTGTTGTGCTTTTTAGTTTAACTCAAAGTGTTCTAAATTTACACCATAAAATCAAAGCTATCAATGTTACATTGTTATTTCATTTTCAGTTTCCAAAAAAAAAAAAAAAACATCTAAATAAAGTATACAATATATTGCACTTAAAATGCGTTCTAGATGTTTTCATAGTTCATAGAATTGTTTACGTTGATAAATTTTGTAGAGATGTGGAGGAGGGTTTTTTTTGCCTGCCCACCCAATTCTTTTTTCTTTTTCATTCCGCACAATGATGGTTTTATTCTTTTACATTAACAAGCAATCTAGTAATGGTATAGTTCTCGTTGGTTGCATTTTCAAACAATCTTAACATTACAATATACTTTCTAGTTGAAGAATTTGACTATTGTCAGATAGCTCTTTCATTTTATTGGATGATTGGGATCTAATTTCATGTTATGATTAGTTTATATACTATTCTCTTTGCTTGCATTCTCAAGAAATGTACTATTGACTATTGGTAAGGGTTAGGGAACCATGCGCATTTCAGTGCTTCTACATATCTATACTTCAAATATGAACATCGTCTCCTACTTTTTGGTTCGCGAATTTGAGCACTGTTGAACAATTTTTAATAGAGAAGTGGGATTTTATTACATTGTAAAAAAAGTATTTTAATTAATTAATTTATTCAAGTTCTATGTTTTGTACTATGTTATTTACTAAGATTATTTACTATGTTTTGATTGTTATGTGTAACTAGTTTATTATGCTATGTCGTTTCTGCTTTCTTGTAGTCTAATTTCTCACATTGTTGTATTGGTTTATCCAATTTACAAATTCTATAATTATTCAGACAACACTACAACTTGGTTACATGGTATAATCGATAAATCATTTTCTAGTGACACCATTATTAATTAATGGAGTCACCCTAGTGGCATTTCCCGTAGTTAACAATGATTCTCTCTTATGTATGATGACATAAGTGGAAGTTTATAGAGATGTGTGGAAGCTTTTATGAAATGCAGAGGCATTCTCATTCTAAATTTTGCATAGGTAATGCACCCACCATAATGAAGCCATTATAGACTCTACTAATTTGTCAATAAGGTCTTTCATACTTACAACTTTCTTTCTTCAACACATAATCCACATCCACAACAAATGGAATTTAAATTTTTGTGCCTTGCTTAAACCAACCCATCTGACCTTATAGAAATTCCTATTGCAACTATTAATCTAGAGAATATGAATCCTTAATACTTGCTTGACATCTCTGTAAAGCAAAAGTTGTGTTTAATAATATTTGACAATGATTTTCATGCCTTTTAGTTTAACTCAAAGTTTCATAAATTTACACCACAAAATTAGAGCTATCAATTTTATATTGTTATTTTTCTTTCAATTTCAAAAAAATTAAAATAAAAAATGTCTAAATAAAGTATACAATATATTTCACTTAACTGTGTTCGAGACATTTTCATAATTCATGGAACTGTTAACATTGACACATTTTGCAGAGGTGCAGAGGAGGATTTGTTCCCCTGCCCACTCAGTCATTTTTATTTTTCATTCCATACAATGACGATTTTATTTTTTTACTTTGTCAAGCAATCTAGGAACGGTACAATTCTCATTGCTTACATTGTCAAGCAATCTTAACATTAACTTATACCTTCTAGTTGAATACTTTAACTATTGTGAGATAACTCTTTCGATTTATTGGATGATTGGGATCTGATTTCATGTTATGATTAGCTAATATACTATTATGTTTGCTTACATTTTCAATAAATGTACTACTGACTATTGGCGAGAAGTAGGGTGCCATGCACATTTCCATGCTTTTGCATATTGGTACCTTCAATCTTAACATCTTCTTCTACTTTCTGGTTCAAGAATTTGAGAACTTTTGACCAATTTTTAATAGAGAAGTGGGATCTAATTACATTTTACAAAAGCATATTTCAATGAATTTCTTTGTTCAATTTCTATGTTATTTATTAAGATTACTATGTTTTAATTATTATTTGTAGCTAGTTCATTATGCTATGTCATGTCGACTTTATGTATTCTAGTTTCTCACATTGTTTTATTGGTTTATCAAGTTTGCAAATTCTATAATTATTCAGACAATATTACAACTTGGTTATATGGGATAATCAATGAATAATTTTTCAGTAACACTATTTTTAATTAATGGATTCATCTTGATGGAATTCCCTATAGTTAATGGTGATTCTCTCCTTTGTATGATGACATAATAAGAAGTCTAAGGAGGTGTGTGGAAGCTTTTATGAAATGTGGATGCCTTCACATTCCCCATTATGCACAAGTAGTCCACCCACCACAACAAAATCATTGCCCACTTTGTTAATTTTGTTAACGGTGTCTTCGATACTTACAATTTTCTTTCTTCAACATGTAATCCACATCCAAAACAAATGGAAATTTGATTTTTGTGCCTTGCATAAATTAACCCTTCTCTCCTTATGGAAATGCCTATTACAACCATTAATCCAGGGAATGTGAATCCTTAATACTTGTTTCATGTCTCTATAAAGTAAAAGTTGCATTTAATAATATTTGAAAACGACTATCATGATTTTTAGTTTAACTCAAAGTGTTAGAAATTTACACCACAAAATTAGAGCTAGCAATGTTACATTATTATTTCATTTTTAGTTTCCAAATTTTTAAAAACAAAAACATATAAATAAATTATACAATTTATTTCACTTAACTGTGATCAAGACATTTACATAGTTCATGGATATGTTAGCATTTATACATTCCATGGAGGTGCAATGGAGGATTTGTTCCCCCACCCACCCGTTCATTTCTTCTTTTGTTATTCTTAGATATTTCTACAAGAGAACTTTGTAATAGATTTTTTATCTATCCAATGTTTCAGATGATTACTCTATCCATCATCATGGACCACAAAGTTGATGTGAGTCATTCCTCACAATAACAGTTTTCTTTGTTTATATAGTCAAGCAATCCGGTAAGAATACAGTTCATAATGCTAGCAATGTCAAGCAATCTTAACATTACCTTATACTTTTTGGTTGAAGAATTTAACTATTATCAGACAACTCTTTTAGTTTATTGGATGATTGGGATCTAATTTCATGTTATGATTATTTGATATACTATTCTATTTGTTCTCATTGTCAATCAATGTACTATTGACTATTTGTGAGCGTTAGGGCGCCATGTGCATTTTTGTGCTTACACATATATGTACTTCCAATATTAACATCATATTCTACTTTCTGGTTCAACAATTTTAGCACTACTGAACAATTTTTAACAAGGAAGTGGTATTTAATTACATTATACAAAAACATATTTCAATCAATTTCTTTGTTCAAGTTATATGTTTTGTACTTTGTTATTTACTAATATTATTTACTATGTTTTTATTGTTATGTGTAGATAGTTCATTATGGTATGTCATGTATGCTTTCTTGCAATTTGATTTCTCACATTGTTTTATTGGCTTATCAAATTTTCAAACTCTATAATTAGTTAGACATATTACAACTTGGTTACATAGGATAATCAATGAATCATTTTTCAATGACATTATTGTTAATTAATAGATTCATCTTGGTGGAATTTCCTTTAGTTAACAATGATTCTCTCTTTCGTATGATGACATACGCAAAAGTGTGAGGAGGTGTGCAGAAGATTTTATGAAATGTGGAGGCCTTCACATATTTAATTTTACACAGGTACTCCACCCACTACAATGAAACCATTTCCGATTTTACTAATTTTGTCAACAGTGTCTTCTATATGATTTTATTTCTTCAACATCTAATCCACATCCACAACAAATGGAATTTAAATTTGTGTGCCTTTCTTAACCAAGCCATCTCTACTTATGGCAATGCTTATTTCAACTATTAATCCAAGCAATATGAATCCTTAATACTTGTTTGATATCTCTATGAGTCAAAAGTTGCATTTAATGATATTTCACAATGAATGTCATTATTTTAAGTTTAACTCAAAGTATTAGAAATTTACACCACAAAACCAAAGCTATCAATGTTAAATTGTTATTTTTTTCAGTTTCAAAAAATTAAAAAAAATGTCGAAATAAAGTATACAATATATTGCACTTAACTGTGTTCGAAACGCTCACATAGTTCGTGGAATTTAATGTTGATACATTCTACCAAGGTGCGGAGGAGGATTTGTTCCCCCGCCACCTGGTCATTTTTCTTTTTCATTTTGCACAATGAAGGTTTTCTTTGTTTACATTGTCAAGAAATCTAGTAATAGTACAATTCTCATTGCTTACATTATCAAGCAATCTTAATATTACCTTATACTTTCTAGTTGAATAATTTGACTATTGTTGGACAAATTTTTCAATTTATTGGATGGTTGGGATTTGATTTCATGTTATGATTAGTTGATCTACTATTATTTTTTCTTGCATTATCAATCAATGTATTATTGACTATTGGTGAGGCTAAGGCACCATGCACATTTTCATGCTTCCGCATATCTGTACTTCCAGTCTTAACATCATATTCTACTTTTTGGTTCAAGAATTTGAGCACTGCAAAACATTTTTTATTAGGGAAGTGGGATTTAATTACATTGTACTAAAATTTATTTCAATGAATCTCTTTTTTCAAGTTCTACATTTTGTACTATGTTATTTACAAAGATTATTCACTATTTTTTATTGTTTTATGTAGCTACATTATGCTATGTCGTTTTTTCTTTCTTGCAATCCAATTTCTCACATTGTTTTATTGGTTTATCAAATTTGAAAATTTTATAATTATTCAAAAATTATTACAACTTGGTTACACAGGATAATTGATGAATCGTTTTTTAGTGACACTGTTGTTAATTAATGGAGTCATCCTGGTGGCATTTTTTGTTGTTAAAAATCATTCTTTCTTCCATATGATGACATAAGAATAAGTTTTTGGATGTGTGTAGAATATTTTATGAAATGTGGAGGCCTTCACAATTTGCATTCTGCACAGGTACTCCATCCACTACAACAAAACCATTGCTTGCTCCACTAATTTTTCCATGTTGTCTTTTATTCTTATGATTTCCTTTCTTCAACATGTAATCCATGTCAACAAAAAATGGGATTTAAATTTTTGTTCCTTGCTTAAACCAACCCATCACTCTTTATGGTAATGCCTATTACAACTATTAATATAGGGAATATGAATCCTTAGTACTTGTTTAATTTCTCTATAAAGAAAAATTTGTGTTTAATAATATTTGACAATTACTAACGTGCCTTTTAGTTTAACTCAAAGTATCATAAATTTACACTAAAAAATCAAATCTATCAATATTACATTGTTATTTCGTTTTAAGTTTCCAAAAAAATTTAAAAATGGGTCTAAATAAAGTATACAATATTTCACTTAATTGTTTAGAGAAATTTGCATGGTTTGTGAAAATATTAATGTTGATACATTTTGTGGAGGTTCAAAGGAGGATTTGTTCCCTCGCCCACCCGATCATTTTTTCTTTTGCATTTCACACAATTCCCCCCACTCTTATTCCACCCCTCAATCATTTTTGTTTATACTATGTTATTTGCTAACATTATTTATCTATGTTTTCATTGTAATGTGTAACTAGTTCATTGTCCTATGTCATGTATGCTTCCTTGTTTACTATGTTTAGATTGTAATGTGTAATCATGTATCCTTTGCGATGTGATTTATATTTCACTTAACTTTTATATTTTTTTTACTTAGTTCGCAGAACTGTTAACATGAATACATTTTAGGGAGGAATATTTATTCTCCCTCACACCATGTTGCAAATATTTCTATTAAAATGGATCTTTCATGCAAAATTTAAACAAATACCTAAATCAATCATTATCATACAGAGCTAAAACAAATTTGTAAATCAAATAAGTAAGACTACGACATAACTTAGAGAATATTTTACATCTATACATACATGTATATTCCACAATATTCCAATATATTTTTTTAATTGTGCCAAGAATATTAAAATATATAGCCTTTATAATATAGTGAATTTCAAAATTGCTTGAGCATGAGACAAAATTTGGTAATTATTTCTTTATTAATCAACCATTTCTCTAGGTGATTAATGTGGAGGTACGATTTCTTTGTTCATGTTTTGCAAAATCTTTTCTAACAACGTCCTTATAGTGTCCAGTTCATCTTTGATTCGTCTAAGATTCTATTGAAGTTCTAATATCTTATCCATTTGCATTAAAATATCTTTACTAAGGATTAAGATATCTTGGTTGAGCATTAAGATAACTTGGATCTTTGCATATACCTCTTTTTTTGTGCTTCTTCCATTGTTTGTTTGGGCCATATGTTTCGCTCTTAGTTAAAAATTCAAAATCAAAAGAGAAATGATAAAGTAAATTCTAAAAACACTTATTAGTTTTAGAAGAAACAATGCAATTCGTATTAGAAATTAAATAATAGAGAAATGGAACACATAGAATATTATATAAAACAAACACAAAAAAGAATACAACAAGAGATAGATATGCATGCTTCACCCAATTTGGGCTATGTCCATGGAGAAATAGCCAGTCCTTCATTTATATTATTGAGAAAATTGAAGGGATATGACCTACAGTAAATATGCTATAACTTCCTCTTCACTCTCATACAGTCTCCTCTCTCTTTCTCATACATAGAATAATACACACTTGCAATACAATTCCCTTATATAAATGGATGGTTTCCTTCTAAGGTGAAAAACCCTAAATTAACATAAATTATACTATTAGATCTTCCACCTAATGGACAAGCTATATTGACTACGAAATTACAATATTTTACACAAAAATATTTTATCTAAATTTTGCTTCAAGAGCACTACCCCTAAATTCCCACCAAGGAGGGCTCCAAAAAACCGTTATTGCCCCCCCTGGTGGTACTAGTGAGGGGGGAGCCCCCCCACACCTTCCTTCAGGGAATAGGATCCAAACATGGTTGCAACAAGACCTCTAAATCAAGATGATAATTAGGCTCCACACACAACAGGTTAGTTGCCTATAACTTCTATTGTTGACTTCAATACTAATGGCTCTACAACAAGATGAACATTGGAAATTTTTTTTCCAAAAGCTATTAGAAACTATTTCATAGGTAATATTGCTATATATAATGCACCAAAGGCAATATCTCATCTAAATCACGAATTGACATCAAAGTTTTGAAATGGAATTGAACTAATATCAATTTTAACTTTATTCACTAATCAACGATCAACATCAATTTGAATAGTGATGATTAAATTCCTAATCTTCAATCAGAAAAGAATACTCTAAAATCGATTAATTTAAATCATATTTGTTTTACTTAAATTCCAATTTCGGATAGTCTGATTGATATGATTATGTTTCATGAAAGCTATGTTTGGCACACTTTAGAAATTGATATCAAGTTACTATTTTAGTATTATCCTAAATTGCATTCTACTTTGATTACCTAAAGCTCTCATGTCAATAAATACGTGTGTTTTCGACATTTATTCATTGAACCAATGGATATTTAGGACATTTACTCTATAAACTTGTTTTTATATTGGCCAATTTTGCATTAGTAATTTCACATTTATCAATCGAACTTGTATTATACAATACTTAATGAACTTTGTTTTCAATCAGAAGAAGTGGTATGCAGGAAAGAAGGTATCTGGACCATAGTACAGATAAGTAATTTAAGTAATGGTTTATGACTTAATATGGTTTGTATCATTTTATGTTAAGCTAAAAACTAACATTCCAAAACTAATTTAATCTTTCTCTACATAATGAAATCTTTCATTGTAAGCTCTGCAATAGGAAAGCTTCCCACAAGAAACCTGTAGACAATGAAACACAATAATATTAATTGGATATTTGTTCACCCCCCCACAAACCTCGTCCTAAGTCAAGGACCTACAACGGAATCAATTCTGGGATCATTGGGCAAAGCAGTAGCATAACAGTGTTAATGTCAGTGTAAGTTTGAAAATGAAATTATGAAAATTTACTATTTTGATTAGACATTAACAGTTTCTGAAATTGAACATTGCAACTATTATTTTCATTGTAACTAGCATGTGTTTATCGAAGTATGCAAATTTTGCATGTGAAAAGATATTTATGTTCCTTTCTTCACACATGCACTCTCCATGTACACTTTATATTGCACTCTCACATACAATTTTTGTGACGTTATTTGCACAACTTTTGTCATTATGCCAAAACAGATGTGCAGGAAAAGAAATTGGGTGCAGGGGAATTTGATAAATAACAAGGACTATGTCAAATCGTGCTTTCTTCCTCTGCAATGTGCATAAATCTAGTTAATTTTGTGAATAGTTATTTCATTTCTCATTTCACTGACATTGCTATGACTGGCATTGTTACTAATCCCTAAGAATATTTCATTTTAAATGTTTTTTTCTATTTTAAATTTTTCATCATGATGTTGTAAAATATTCTAAATAAAAAATATTTTTAATGCATGGAATAAATTTCTAAGATAAATACAGTGTGAAGCATAAGATATTAAAGACTAAAAATGAATTCAAACACATGGAGATAAATGATCATCTCATCAAATTTTAAATGAATTTATAAGTAAATAAGGTGGAAAAGCAAAAGCTCGAATGATAGAAAATGTTGGAAGAATTTGTAAATGAAACTAAGTATCAATTTATGCCTAAAAAAGGGGATGGATTATAGTATCGATAACAACTTAACAAAAATTTGCTTTGCTACCAAGAAATGAAAATAAACATAGATTTAGAAAACATTCAAGAATATTACATACCCAAAAGCTACTAATTATGAAGGGCATTTATGGAACAAAATTCTTTTTTTTAGCTCATTGGTGGCGAAGGTTGAAACTCATAGTGTACATGTTTCTCAATATGATCCATTTTTCGTCAAAGTGATTTAGTTTTTCCTATGGATCCTCCTGAACCCTTTGCAAATTTTCTAATATGTCTTGCATCTTCCATTGGTTGTGTTGGCGATCATTCATGAATGAGATAATAGTATTGTGGTCATCATGCCATTTGTTTCTTAGGAGTGTTCCAAAAGAATTTTAAGGTATGAAATTTGATTAACAATGTTACATGATCAAATGTGAAATCATTAAAATCAGGTATATTGACAGGGCTATGATCTATAGCCCCCCCTAACCAATGCTTTCCAAATGTCTGCTTCACCAACTCCATGCCTCACTCTGCCTTGTTTGCGTGGCATATTGTATTTTACAAAAATACATAAAATACTTGAATACATTAATTTTATGAATGAGCTAATCTAATGAAAGATCTTGCATTAAACATAATAATGTGTCACCTAATAACAAAGACAACCCACTTAGACTTCTATTATAATGAACCAGAACCTAGTCTCAAAAGAATTTGTTTAAATGATTAGTCACATATTGCAAAAGCAAAGTTACATAATACCAACTAAGAATAAGAAAAAAATATTGAAACCAGGGCATAGAAACATTTCACTTTAGTTCGTCATCTAATTCAAAAAATAACAGAATCAATTTCCATGTGTGATATTTATCTATATCACTCTATTTCATTCATTTGTTATACCCTACGTCAATGTAAATCACTGTTGATTTAGCCGATTTTTTTCTTCCAATGTAAAATCTTATTTTTCCAATCTTTTCACAAACCAAAAAATATTTCCCTAATTTCAAAATGTTTAGCAACTTAATTTGCATATTTGTCTATTTCCTTTTCTGGTTAATGTAAGCATTTATTTGGTAAATCGACAATGTATAATGGTTATTAATTTTTAACAAATCGATTGATATTATAAAATAGTATTTTTGGTGTTTATTCAGTAAATGCATGCATAAGCATTGCTCCAAAATCAATTTTTGTTCTAGCACAATAGAATGATGTGTGAAAAGAAACATGTCGGGTAGAACTTTCGTTCATTATTTTTTACACTTTCATATATATTACCCATCTACACATACAAATTCATAATGAAATCGCACTCAAGGATAATGTTACCCATTCATTAATTTGCGCTCAAGGATAATAATGAAATTGTTATGCCTCACATTGCACACAGTTATTGTTTTGTCATTCATAGAAAAATTAGTATGTGATAACTAGAATATATGAAATGAGAACAACATCCATAATTCATGCAATTTGGAAAAATAATAGTAGATGCTTTATTGTATTCAATGTGATTTTTTTTAAGCATGGTTACATTATCTAGGCATGTGATTTTGACTACAGGTATCCGTTACAATTTTTTCTTACTCCAGACTTGAATTCGCATAAGCTATAAACATATAATGATTTTACTATTACTCTGCTACAAATTCTTATGATTTCAATAGTACCTTCCATTAATATCTAAAAATATATTTTTTAATCACAAAATTAAATATTAATTAGGTTTTCACAACATCTTGATTACATATCGATTCACTGGATAAATGATGAAAAGGCTATTTTATAGTATTTGATTACGTGTTGATTCACCGAATAAATAACAAAAAATATTTTATAATATTGATAAATGCATTCTTCTTCATATGTTTACAACCAATAATCATTATACATGTGCAAACAGCAAAGATGCAGAGTAAGCTTTCATCGTGCAAAATAAATATGCAAATAGAAGTGTATGAAGGAGATTCGTGCATCATTTCAATTTTCTATGGGGCATACTGGATGCAAAAACCTATGAATGTACTTGAATTCACCAAATAAATGTCGAGAAGAGTATATTATGATATCGATAGAGCCATACACAATATAGAATACATCAGAGTAAATGCTTTTAATCGTTTGAGCCATAACATGATTGCATATCAATCTACTAAATAGATATCAATATTACTACTAAGCATATATAATTATTCAATATTAAGTGTGAAATCATCTGCAATGTAATCAATATCCATCACTCAAGGTTTCCACATCATTGCGGGCATTTTTATCTCGACACAATTTTTGCATATATGACTATGTTGCACACTTGTCCTTTCCCACATGTTTTAGTACCAAATGCTTTCAATAGTTTTTGTGTTACCTGTTATCATTAGAATGATTACATAATGTTATAAACACTAATGTTTACTGGTAGTCCTTTCTTCTACACTAATTGTTGTATTAATAACTCATTTTATTTAGTGCATTTGATGATGTCAAGATCCTTATAATCATTTAAAAACTAGTATGGAAGGTATGCGGAAACCTATGCGAAGGGAGAATTCATGTGAAAGTATGGAACATTGCTACAGAAAAATTTGGAATACACGGATACAGATTATTTAGTATTCAAATATTACCAATATTATATAATAATAATGATGCAAAGAACTATGCAGATAGAGAACTTGTATTTTTTATTAACAAATTTCATTTAATGTCGATAATTCATTCCGCAGATAGTTTTTTTAAAGAGATTTCATTGTGCTAAGTTTTCACTGCACTCCACACAACCTTTAATCAATTAATTATTGATATTCATAATACAGAGATATGGATGATTTAGTATTAAAATATTACTAATAATATATAATAATAATGGTGCAAAAGAATTGTGTAAAGAGAGAATGGATACAAAAGTGTGAAAGATGGTTATATGGATTAATTAGTATTAAAATATTACCAATATTATATAATAATAATGATGCAAGTGTGGAGTGTGTTGTAACATGTATTTTGTTGTTTTTTTCATTCATTGTTTCATTCAAAAAATCACTTGAAAGGAAACAAGTTTTAAAACATTAACACCAGACCCGAAATAATATATGTTGCATTTAAAAGTTTGGCAGTTCCGCAATGAGTAAGGATGGTTGGTTCCACTGAAAAGAGCCAATTGCGATTTGCGATTGGGTTCTGGACCCGATATTATATATGCCATATTTTATAATGACGATAGGTCTAAAACAACACAGAGCGCTTATATTATATGTAAGACCCACCAAAATTCGCAATCGTGATCAGGGGGTTGCAACCGAATATATAATATATAATGTGTGTGTGTGTGTGTGTGTGTGTATATTTAATATCTCCAGCAAGACAGAAAAGCCTTCATGCAGGTTCCTTTGCCGATTGGATGAGCGATTGGGGATTTCGGACATGATTTTTTATGGCTATATCTTATAATTTACCTTTGTTTTTGTTCTATCTTATTTCGTTGGTTGTAAATATTTATTGATATATATATATTTGTTTTAGTTGTTTATAGTGAAGTTCTATTATAAAGGAAAATATAATAGAAAGGTCAGACTGAAGCATAATATATATATAATATATATATATATATATATAAGCCCCAGCGGGTCTGCGAGGTGTACGAGAGGGAAGATTTTAAGCTAAAAGGCGGAATTTTAGGCAAATGCAAAAGGGTAAGTGGTTTTTAGTGGAGCTCACCCGATTCCACTTATTGTTTAACACGTAGTAGCTAGGTGGAGAGAGAAACCCACCCATTTTGGGTGGGTATTCTCCAGGCTTATGTCCCACCTGAAATCTTTATAGATCGTTTGATCCGAAAAGCACAAATCTACGGTGGGGATATATCAGCGGAAAGGTATGCCTTGATAGTTGTGTAGACCATATTAAAAGCAGAAAAAGCATGTTTTATGGTATATTTTCATTATAAAAGGTATATAATAGAAAAGCGCAAATATAAAGGATTTATGCATAAGTCCAACACTTCTATAGTTATGCGACCTAAGGGTGTGTAAAGTTAAGTTGTATAGTGATATATCGGGTTGATTGCGATTTGCGATGGAAGTCAACAGAGCGTTGAACGGGCAGATCTGATAGGTTTATAAAGGAATATTAACTCTTTTTGAGTTCTGTATTAATCAAAGGTCGAGTTAATTTCGCTGTGTAAAGTGGAAAATCAGGGTTGGAGCCGAAGCTGAAGACGAAGACAATCTGGTATGTTTCTTTGCATTTTGGCCAATTAGAATGCCCATGTAAGCCTAGGATTACACATACTAAATGTATTTCATTACGGCTAAAACGAATTAAGCATCATTAGGGAATTTATAGAGGAATTCGACAACAGATCAATAGAGCAAGCCAACAGTTATCATCCCCTTCTAAATCCAATTATGTTTTTGTTATT
This sequence comes from Pinus taeda, assembly GCA_000404065.3. NCBI lineage: Eukaryota > Viridiplantae > Streptophyta > Pinopsida > Pinales > Pinaceae > Pinus > Pinus taeda. The sequence continues at coordinate 162,898 of APFE031630979.1, forward strand.
TCAAGTTCTTTGAGGTGTCTTTTACCCTCTGTAAAATTCTGTAATACTTTTTACTTCATATAGTTAGAAGAGAAGTTAGATAATTTGGGCTGTTTCAAAAATCAACAACTGTTCCACAATGTATAAAAGGAGGAAAATTTACTAAGAAAGGGTTCTAATTTTGGAGAATCCAGAGACTAGGCCACTGTATTCCTGATATCATTGTTGATTAATGAAAGAATCAGAAGTTTCCATGAGTTGTTGCATATAATTTTGTAAGCTTCTCTGTCATGTGTCATGCTATGTTTTCTTCTTTTCAAGTATAGTAATGAAGCAGAAGGTCTTTATTTGCTTATGTAAATAAGGTTAAAATTCTTTAAAAGAGCACTCCTATACTCAAAGTCCTCACTTCCTTTCTAAATTATAGATAATAGTTTCTGTGAAAGATCAGCATATTGTCTATGATTCAGTTCTCATTATCATAATTCCTTTAAGTTATAAAATAGTAGTTTCTGTGAAAGATCAACATATTATCTTTAACTTTCCCTTCAAATCTTCTTCATTATTCATTTATATCTAGCAACAAATGGCATTTTGAGATGTTCTGGTCATACATGTATTAAGAGTAAAAGACTAAGTTTTCTAGGTCCTTCATTTGAGAACACAACAAACAATAAGTGACAATAAGTAATATTTAATAATGTCTTAAGCACAATTTCCCCACAGCCAGGAAATTGGTTTCTTAAGGAACAACAAAGTGCATAGAAATCGTTATTATCTACACTCGCCTAAAAATCAAATTTTATAGAAAATGCTTAATATTCCTATTTTCCCACAAATTCAAAAATAATTTTCTAATTTCCTAGAAATATTATTTCTAATTTTCTATTGCTTGAGTGAGCTCTAATGGGACATAATTCCCCTGATGGAGGTAATTTTATGTTTTTTATTTTTTGGGCACAGTGCCTGATAAATAATTTTAAAATTAAAAAAGAATAGTCTAATTTTGTGAACAGTCATTTCATCGGTGAGTGCTCTAACACTGACACTGACATTGTTATGCTATTTCTTTGCCCAATGATGCTAGAACTGGTAGATGCAGGTCCTTTATGTAGCTATGTGGAGATATTTGATTGTGAAGGGAACTGTGTGGAGAGAATTCACTGTGCGAAGAGATTTGTGCGAAAAGATTTCATTATGGGGAGAGATTTGTGCAGGGAGAATTCATTGTCTAGAGTTTTCTCCACACTACACACAACCTTTAATTAATTAATTAGTGGTATTCATAATATGGAGATATGGATTATTTACTATTAAAATATTACCAATAATATATAATATTAACGATGTGCAAGACAAATTATTTAATATTAAAATATTACCAATACTATATAATAATAATGATGCGGGAGAAATGTGTGCACACTTGTATTTTTTATTAACAAATTTCATCTAATGTTGGAAAATTCATTTCCATAAATTTATTACTATTCCTATAATTCTGTAAATTCAAAAATATTTCTAATTTCCCAGTAACCTTATATCTAATTTTTGATTCGTTGGGTGACCTCTAATGGGACATAATTCTTGTGGTTCATGGAACTTTATTTTTGGTATTTGTGAGTGCCCAAGAAATAATTTTAAAATGAAAAAAATAGATTAATTTTATGAATGGTCATTTTGTCAGTGAGTGCTCTGACACTAACAATGATACAGTTATGATATTGTTCTTGTGTCGGTTTAATCATTGTTTAATTTGACTAAACCACAAGCATTTAATTGTCAACCAGGGTAAGTCTATTTATTTCAAAGATGTCTACACTATCAGTGTCAATACATGACAACTAGGGAAAGAAATGAAAGAAAATGTCATTGAACACAATAGCAGAACCTAAAGAACTCGTGCAGAAATTAAAAAGACATTCTAAAGGAATGAAATTCACTCATCACACTTCATATTTTTCTCAAATAATAGGTGTGCCACGCATCATTAATAAAATTGTATCAGTTGATTAAATATTATAGTTTTAACCAATCTTGTGTAACATGTAATTAATCTGAAAACAGAAGTGCATTAGTACTACAATTCATATAAAAACATTAATGAATCCACCATTAAAAGAAAGATAAACCAAACATCTAATCTACTACTACTGCAATCCCTGCTAAAGAGGGGGGCCCTTCCTCCCTAGTAGGGTGCAAGGATGAAATGGAACTAGTTAAAAACTCAACAAGAGATCTGTATGAACATCACTGGAAGTGTTTTGTATTCAAAATGATTGGAAATTACAAGATCAAAATTTCGATGGTGTGCCTATGTTGTCGTTCCCTTTCCATGGAACTGAACATTTTTATAAATTTTACAAGCCCCAAAAATTAGGGAATAGATCAATCATGAGAATCTCATGATTCTCATGTTGATCAATATTAAGACAAAAATAGAAATAATTACAAACAATTTCCTAATAAAATACCAATTCAAGTTACACCATCTCCACAATCATAACCACTGAGATCCTTTGACCATTTGTAGATAATTCATGATTCTTGACAAATGTCTTTAAAGATAGCAATCACAGCCTTTGGAAGTCGTGGCGTAACAAAAACTTGAGGTGTAATAGAAAAACTTCAGACTGTAACAACAAATCTTCGAAGTGTAGCAACAAGAAATAGCAGCAGCTGCTCATCCTTAGTCCTTAGTTGTAGGCAACACCTGAAAGAAAAATAACAAGAAAACTTCTTTCACAATTACCTTGATTAGCCATCTCAAAAAGACATCACTTCATTCAATATTTAGAGAAAGATGGCAAAATAATATGTTGAGAAACGATTTCTCTTATAACTAGAGAAAATGGTAATTGGGACATAAATTTCATAGGTTTAGAGAGAGATAATGATCAAAAATGGGGAAAGAGGTGTCTAAGATATGCTTAAAAACCACACCCAACATCTCCCCCCAACTAAAGTAATTGCATGTCCTCATGCAGAATCTTCAAGTACTACTGTTGTAAATCTGTCAATTTATAAGTACCAACAGTATCTTCGTCAACTCATCTATAGCCCTGAGTAGCCATCAGTTGATGTGGCCATGATTCCTCTTCATAATCACATAATTTGTAATGGGGCTAGTATTCTTCTTCTGGAAGCGAAACCAAGGGATTCTGAAATATAAGCCCTATCTAGAAGGCTCCCATTTATTTCACAATCCAGGCATATTCTGTAAACTATGTAACAACAACCACAAAATTAGGAAACCCAAAAGGGTCACACTCTTGCAGACTTGCACTACCATCCTCTGTACAGTTAAGGCATCCAGTCAATGCTCAGATCTTCAGTTGTGAAAAGAGGTTTAGGCAAAATCCGACAATCCTCCTCCTATAAATGGTTGATTGTTCCCTCATATTAGGGGTACTCAGAAACTTCCTAAATTCATGCCTTAATTCAGTAACCATGCATGTTTTTGCTCTTATCCACAAGGTTGCCTTCTCTTCATTTGTGTCAGATAACTTCATGGCTAGATGCCATTCTACTTTATTTCTCATGAAAGAGATGAAGGTGTGCAACTACAAGTCCCCCATGTAGGAGAAATTGTGTGCAATCATATGCAGGCTAGCGTATTCACAAGTCATATTAAGTAGAAAAATATCACAAAGTAAGATTTTCTCATCAAAATCACATGCATGGAAAACATCCAAAAAAGTCCAGGTAGAATTACCCAAATAAGGTTTATTCTCATAAACAACTTTTAACTGAAACAAATAAAATCTTTCCCAAAGAAAGATTGGATAGGATGGGGAAGGGCTTCTACACCTCAACAGGTTCAGGACAAGTTCATACAACTTATTTTTATCATCTGTTAAGTCCTAAAATTTCTGTTGTAATTGTTGCACTCGATCCTCCTTTTCCTTCTTAATTTTCTTCCTTTCCCATCTTGTCCACTCTTCCGTCAACTACCTCTTAACCCACTATTCTTTGAGAGTATTTACAAATTTTTGATGCTCCTCCAACAATATCACTCCCTTTTGCAAAGAGAGTGCCAACTGCTTCCATTTATGTAATTCTGATATCAACAAAAGTTTTTTTGAACCCCATCCTGCTTCAGGATCTCGTGTTCTCTCACATGGAACATCAATAGGGGGTGTAACAACATCTTGAGATTCGATTTGTTCCTCTTTGGCTACATGTTTTTGTGTAATAGAAGCTTTATCAATAAGTTCTTGTGGATCATCTCTTAGCTCTTCTTCCTGAGGGACCTCTGCATCAACTGCTAGTTCTTGTGTAATAGTAGTATCATCGGTAGGTTCTTGTGTCTCAGCTTCTAGATCAACCACCATGGGATGCTCCGTTTCAACTGTTGGTTCTTATGTAATAGCAACACCTTCAAGGGGTTCTTGTGTAACATCTTCCTAGGGTTCAATTTAGGTCTCTATCAAGATGGTACTTGCAGCACAAACTTTATACCTGATTGTTTCTAAATTCCTATGACATGATGTAGATACAGAACCTAGTGTAGTTTCATTCTCATCTTATCAATAGCCTCTGCCAAAGTATCTAGACCCAGGGCCCTTATTTCTACTTTACTATCCTTTAATTGATGCCTTACTTATTTATTTTTTTCTAATTTTTCAATTTTACACAATAGGGTTTGGGTCTCATCCTTACCTAGTAAAGCAACCTCTTAAGGATGGGCATGTTCTTCTTCTTTTCGTTGCCCTGCATCCTTCTACTTGCTTGACCTCTTTCTAGATGGAGGCGGGATCTTTGGCTGGGTGCTGACTCTCACCATCCTTTTTGGTGTCCTACCACCTATTAGCTTTTCCAGTGATATTTTATTGAATCTGCTTCCAGAGGATTTCTCTTGCTTTTCAGTCACCCTAGATTCCTCTAGAGCTTCAGTCAGGGTTTCATCTTGCTTCCAGCATGAAGTCCTCATCTTTCTTCTTATAAACTCTTCCCAGCTCCAGGCTTGGAATTCTGTGGCATCCATTACGATTAATTTTACAAGGCCCTGATTGGTGAAACAAGTTTTTGGATGCGAAGTAACCTTCACAGCAACATACATATGCTTTATGTTCTCCAATAGGAAATATGGAAGATTAACCAATTTCCTCTGTTAGAGATGGTTTAACAACGAGAAATGATAATAAAACACTATTATTGCCCATCCTTCACAAGTAATGTGTTTAATAATGTATAAAGCAACATCTCCCCATGGTTGAGGAAGCGACAATAGGTCAATTCCCCTGCCCTTCTTCTCCAATTGTTCCTCCCCTTACAGAAATTCCACCTTGAGGGAAGGATCATTGATTTTCCAAATAAACCATATTTTTCATCCATATTTCAATGTTGATACTCTAGAAATTACTCCTTCAATTACTTCTAACTTCAACCCTCTGACTTCTATTTGACTTCTATTTGATTCTATTTCTTCCGACCCTTTGAGTCATTCGAAGAATTCAAACCATCCTACCTCTTTAAAAAGTTTGCATGCCTCCGGGAAATTCTCCAATGATTCTATGGAATTGGGCTCATGCCTAACCACTACTCCTCCCATCTTAGCTTTGGTCAATACCCTCTGTGCTCTTTCTACTTTCTCTTCTACGAATTCTATGAAATGAAGATGTTGTGCTTTGTTGTGATAGATATCAGGGTAGTAAAAGCAGGGTAGTAAAAATAAGGATGTCTGATTAGGGGATCGTACGATATGCATTATGGTCTCATTATTAATCTGGGATCATGGAAATCTATCTTAAATTTAATTTAAACCTATAGCATGATTAACATAAAAAGATGATAGTGATTGTAGGATTTGCTAATGATTACAAGGTATGTCACTTTAAGTATGATTTAAATTACATATTACGAAATGATTCACCCTCCCTTAAGTTTTAATGTGATGGTTGTCATCGATCATCAGATGGAACATCATATTAATTCCCATAATAATTAAATAAATAAAAAAGAAATATACCTTTTGAATGACTCACTGGCAATGATGTGGCAGAAAAGCACTGGTGGCATAATGGATTCCAGCAGAAACATGCTAATTAGGTCATTTATTCCGGCAGAAAAATGTTGATTAGGTCATTTATTCTGGTCGCAACATCCTGGTGATATCATTTATGAAGGAAGATAATCGTGCCAAAGTCACTACTACAAATTTTTAGCTGTTACAAATGTAACAGTAGATGTAATCGTTAATGCTGCTCTTTACAGCATAGCTCTTATTTACAATACTTTGAAAAACTTTTAAAGAAAGAAAGAAAATACTTACGCATGTAATAGCATAAGATAACATGTATGAAATAGATGATGTTGCTATAGGGAAAAAAATGTGTAACGGCTGCCACATAGTGGTTTTCAACTGTTACCATTATCTGCCTGCATCCCTATAAGAGGTTTTCACATATAGACTTTTATTTATATATTATTATTTTCTTTTTTCTTTTTATTATTTTTTTCTCTTTCTTTTTTTTGGTGTATCAACCACCAACAGTGTTGGTTTTCATCTATTACACTTATTGAGGATTAAAAATTTGGCAGTGCAGGAGAACTTTCCCTTGCTCTTATAACTTGAAGATCATATTCCAAGACAATGTTGACAAATGAATCCTTTGAACCTAGTTTGTGATATAACCGAAAATGATGCCCATTATCAAGTAATGGTGTCCTAGCATTGTGGATGGTGACTAAATTCACAGTCCCATTGTCAAAGAATGTATCAAATTCATAAGGACCTGTTGTGGCCACCAACAACCCCCCTTCTTATTTAGCGTTATTACTAATACTAAATAAGTGGGGACCCTTAGTAAAAAAATTTTAAAAATCAATTAGTGTTAACATTTCCTTTTTAATAAACCTCACCATCATAAACTTAGGAAAATATCTTTGCAAAATCTAAAAAAGCTTAAGTTTCATGGTGAGGAAAGATAAAGTCACTCCTTAAGGAATATCACATCGCAGAAAGGATAACAGGATGCCTTCTTACAAGCCAAACTCTAAGTATGCGAGATTGCGATGTGAGATTACATAATGAAAAACAAATATCGCATTGCATGCCTTCAAATGCACTTCCACTGGAGTTAAAGAAATGGCACCTTTGTACACAGACACCGCATGCAACAGAGACGCGAGTATTTCAACTTGGAAAGGTATGTATAATCTACTTGAGAAAGAGAATCCTAAGGTAATGGGGGTTACGACTACTGCAGGCTCACATAATTCTTTTTAAGCATTAGTTGCAGACTTAGCTTGTTCGTTCTTATACCAGCTAGGGACGAGGCCTAAAATTATCCCCTATACAGACATGGTTAAATGGGTACTAGACAGCGCTGACATAAAAAACAGACAGTTTAAGACTCAGGGTCAAGAGTTCTCGGAATCATTATTTTCACAAAATTTCAACTTTACAACCGCTACAAGAAATCACGCAAGAGGCAAAAATCGCACCAAGGAAGCTCGGATTAAAAAACGGAGGCAGTTTTCAATGGTAAAACTTCTCGAAATGGAAAGCTTCTAATTGCTCAACTACTTGTAAGTCCCAGAAATTCGGAAAAAGTATGTTAAAGATAAAAAGTAAACTTTGAATCTGAAAATCAGCGGTAATGGTCAGAAATATCCTCAAAAGTATTTAGTGAAACCACACAGTCAGTATATTACTCTCAAAAGCATCATCAGTTCTGTCGAAGATGTGGCATCAGCTCTTGCTGATTCAATTTTTGCTGCACAGTTAAAGGCTGAAGTCAGCTAACCGACTTTTTGCAATCAAATGTTGAATGCATGCTTGCGATGCTAAGGAGCAGATACATAAATAGTTAGATATTAGATTTAATTTTAGATAAATATAGATAAATCACTTCACATGAAGATAAGGCTCTGATGTCTGAAGTTAAAGAAATGGCACCTTTATACACATACACCGCATGGAATAGAGACGCGGGTATTTCCACTTGGAAAGGCATGTATAATCTACTTGAGAAAGAGAATCCTAAGGTAATGGGGGTTACGACTACTGCAGGCTCACAGAATTCTTTTGAAGCATTAGTTGTAGACTTAGCTTGCTTGTTCCTATACCAGCTAGCGGCGAGGCCTAAAATTATCCCCTATACAGACATGGTTAAATGGGTACTGGACAACGCTAACATAAAAAACAGGCAGTTTAAGACTCAGGGTCAAGAGCTCTCGGAATCATTATTTTCACAAAATTTCAACTTTACATTCACTACAAGAAAGCACGCAAGAGGCGAAAATTGCACCAAGGAAGCCCGGATTAAGAAACGGAAGCAGTTTCTGATGCGTGATTAGTGCCTAGCGCTAATCGCGCATCACTGGGTAAAACTTATCGAAATGGAAAGCTTCTAATTGCTCAGCTACTTGTAAGTCCCAAAAATTCAGAAAAAAAGTATGTTAAAGATAAAAAGTAAACGTTGAATCCGAAAATCAACGGTAATGGTCAGAAATATCCTCAAAAGTATTTAGTGAAACCACACAGTCAGTATATTACTCTCAAAAGCATCATCAGTTCTGCCGAAGATGTGGCACCAGCTCTTGCCGATTCCATTTTTGCAGCACAGTTAAAGGCTGAAGTCGGCTAACCGACTTTTCGCAATCAAATGTTGAATGCATGCTTGCAATGCTAAGGAGCAAATACATAAATAGTTAGATATTAGATTTAATTTTAGAAATAGTTTTGCTTTATTTTGTCTATAGAAAGGACGGTCATTTAAACATATCCTGTATTTTTGTAAATAAGTTATTTTTAGATGTAGTTAGTAGTATTTAAACCCTTCTCATGCATTTAGAGAAGGGTCCAGAAATTTATCAAAAACTTGTCCTCAGAACATGCACTTTTGCACCCTCCGAGGAGGTTTTGATGAATGAATGGAACAAGATTTATTGATTTTTGCATTTGATATCTGCTACTGATGTTGCACTTTCGTACTCTTAGTGGATGTTGGATTAATAAGAGATAAATCGTTATTGCTTGAAGCTCATGAGTAGAACTAGTTATAAATGGCACTTCTATCTCTTAACTGTTTCTATCTTTTGTGTTAAAGTGATATTTAAGTTCAGTTGTTTATATGTTAATGCTTGAATTCCTGAGTTATCATTTGGCACTTTTGTATGGTTATAGCTATTTATTTGTGCTTATTATATGAATAGATTACTGTGTGATATGTTTTTCACAACTGTTTCACCAAACCTTTCATGTGAAGTGATTTATCTATATTGAATTCTTTTCTTATAACAGTTGAATGATCATTATTATCGATTGTTATTTGAAATCATTTTAGATCGCACAGAAGAAAGATTACATCCTGGGTTAGTATAGACTTAGAAGTTTCTGTTTTATCATAATACAATTGCATGTCATTAGATTAAAGTTAGAATTCGAGCATCTTAATTAGGAACTGTTAAACTAGAAACATCAATCTTTCTCACACACACACTTGAATTGGGAAACTAGTCCCATATCCCCAGTCGAACCTGCTATACCAAACGAAAAAGGAGCTACCAACCAAGGTCTGGACCGGGCAGGTATCCCCCTTGTTGCTGACCTGACTTTTGGGGCTTCAAACGGACCTATCCATCTGGTGCAGAGCTTCCCCTTCAAATCCATGAATCGTGAATCATATAGTAGAGCCCAATATCCTTTATGAAACACCTTATTTTTTATGAATTTATCGTGCCACTTAGCCCTCTATTACTAGATGATATATGTTTTTTGAATGGCATCTAGCCTCTTCTCATCAAGTTCATTTAGTTGATTTAACCATTGTTTTTTTTCTATATACAAATCTAGATTCACTCATAGTGTTGTTCTCAATGTCTTTATTTTGAACTCTATAGGAAATAAATGATTTTTACTATACACTAATTCGTATGGTGAGAATCTCGTAGTTTTCCTCCATGTAGTCCTGTATGCCCACAACACTTCTAGTAGTTTATAAGCCCAATTCCTCTGGTGGCTGGCCACAACCTTGGTAAGAATTCCCTCAATAACCTTATTGGTGCATTCCAGTTGGCCATTTGTGTAGAAATTTTCAATAATATGACACTTATTCACAGAGATTATCCTGATTATACACTATTTGCAGAATCATGCATAATACATAACCTCCTCTACTATTGATCATCAATTTTGTGGAATCAGAAACATTCACATGCGCACATTGAAACATCAATCACACATATCAACACAGTATATCACGGGGAAATAATACAGCCTGTTAGCACTTGAAATTTCAGCTCAGGCTGAGACAGGTAAACCTCAAGGCTACATCAAACCATTTAGCCTCGTAGCTAGCCCTACGGGGCAGGAGAAGGCTCTCTCCGGTCTATCTCGTAAAATCTCCAATAGATGAGAAGACCAATAAGGTAACACTGATATTAGGCTAGTAAACTGATCAGAAAGATTGATTTTGGGGTTTTTGGATTTTTGGTGGCAAATTGAGGAGAGGGCAATTTTCGGTGCGGGGATGGGACACAGTTTCTGCAGGGGGTTCTTTGGGGCGAGGTAGGAGACAGTATTGATCCCTTTGATTGAGGTGGATGATTAGGAATGACAGGTGAGAAGTTAAGGAGAGAAAACAATAACTTTGAATTCTCCTTAAACAGTAGAAAACATTGAAATTAAACAAACTTAAAAGAAGAGCATGGCAAGCATGAATTCTTATTTTAACACTTCATTTGTTTAATGTGCAGAAGTAAAGACAGGAAATGAATCACATAAAAAAGCTTACAAGAACATTGAGAAACACACCATAAACACATGAGTCCACAAGAATCCCAAAGAGGACTGCAAAACCCTGGTCTTCCTTAGCCAATAATTGCAGAGATACGGTGAAATAATACAATGATAGCTTCTCCCTCAAGAGTCCAACCTTCCAACCCCTGAAAATGACTAGGAAAATACATAATATAGGCAAGCTAACACATTTCCTTGCCTCTAGGGGTCGAGCTCACTATCCTAGGAGCTGTTTCAACCACTTCTAAACTTAGCAATACAAACTAGGCAGTCAAAACAACTTGCCTTTATAAACTTGGAAACCAATTCATTCATTTAATTTTTACCCTTTTCATGAATGAATCTTCTAGAAGAGTTACATAAGGGTAAAAGTGTCTAAAAATTACCATAATTACATCAAAGAGAATCATCATTCACTTCAAAAAGTCAAACTGAGTCAAATCTGCGTTTTCTGGGCTGTACAGTGCATTTCTGGACAATTCTGCCTGACGGGTCACGCCCCCCTGCCTGACGGGTCGCGCCCCTTTGGAGCCATGTTTGGGGCACTTTCAGGTGGCCAAATTGAAAAAAAGTGGGTTTGTTGGAAAGGTCTGTGAGTCTACTTTCCAACCCAACTAGAATTTTTCAATTTGGAGTTCATTTGCCTTGTCAAATATCAATTCTCCCAAGACAGCTTTCTGCAGTTCAAAAAAGTGGCAGAAAGTCAAATTTTGCATGTTTTTTGACTTTCTGGAGGCCCAAAACTTCACAAAATCTCAATTCCATCCATGAGCATATGTAAATTTGCATGAAAAATCTGGAAATGCTGATTTTTTGTCAAATGGAGTTGCCGGGACGAAGGGTCTCACCGGGGATGAGACCCGTTAATGGGAAAAACCTGTGTTTGGCACAAAAAATTCACAAATGACAAAATATTCTCCAAATTTCTTGAAATTTGGGCTAGGAGTCCCCAATCAAGTACCATGCTCAGTCAAAGAGGCTTTGGCCAAAATTTGGAGTGGATCAGGCGCTTCCTTCGTTTTTGTGCTTTGGCCAACCGTCCTTGGAGCACCTTCGTTCTTGCCGGTATTTTTGACATTTCTTTAAAACCATGACACCTATGCAAAAAGTGAAAGAGGTTTTTCTTCCTTGGCATGTTGTGGACAAAAACCTCTCTCAGTGTTTCCAAATTCATCTTTTATTGCTCAGAAACATCATTTTAGTGGAACTTATCCCGATGTGTGGAACAAGGGTTTTGGTCGAAATGAAGCGAAATGAAGGGGATAAGGGGCTTCTAAATTCTTG
>APFE031630983.1:2535-18666 GCA_000404065.3 Pinus taeda
TCGGGAAGATGAAATGCCTGACATCCTCAAGGAATGTCATGATGAACCTTGCGGTGGACACTTTGCTGACAAGAGGACGGCCTATAAAATCCTTTCTTTAGGATATTATTGGCCTTCTCTCTTCAAAGAAGCAAAACAATATGTCAGAAGGTGTGACAGCTGCCAGAGAGTTGGGAGACTGACTCTTTCAAATGAAATGCCATTACAACCACAGGTACTCATTGAACCCTTTGGAAAATGGGCTTTAGATTTCATTGGACCAATTAATCCACCATCTAGACAAAATAAATATATATTGGTTTTCACTGATTATGTCACTAAATGGGTAGAAGCCAAGGCATTTCCTTCTGCCACTGAAAATTCAGTTGTTCAATTTCTTTTTGAGGATATTTTTACTCGTTTTGGTGTCCCAAAAATTGTGACAGATCAGGGAAGTCAATTTACATCTAACTTGATGGAGAAGCTGATGGAAGAATACAAAATCAAGCACATAAAATATACTCCTTACCATCCTCAAGCAAATGGCTAAATGGAATCTACAAATAAAGTTCTTGAGAGCATCATCACCAAAACTGTTCATCTCCACAGAAGAGATTGGGCAGAAAGGCTTCCTGAAGCCTTATGGGCCTACAGAACTACATGGAGGAACACAACAGGACATTCTCCCTATGAACTTGTTTATGGGAAAGAAGTCCTGCTCCCCATTGAGTTTCAAGTCAAGACCTTCAAGATGGTAGTTCAGTTGGGATGAATCTATCAGAAGCCCAAAAGCACAGAATGGAACAGTTGAATGAGCTAGATGAGATCAGACAAGATGCAATCCTAAGAACTGATCTAGTTCAACATCAAAGAGCTAAGTGGCATGACGGATATATTAAAGAGAGAAAGTTTCAAGAAGGAGATTGGGCCTTACTGTTTGATTCCAAGTTTAAAGACTTCAAAGGAAAGTTTCATACTCATTGGCTTGGGCCATATGAGATTGATAAAGTCTTTGACAATGGAGTAGTAAGAATCAAAACCATTGATGAATCTCAGACTCCTCTTATTGTGAATGGCCACTGATTGAAAGTTTATCATAAGCCACTTTCCAGAGAAGAGTTTGTCAAAATCTTCCAAGAGAATTCTGCAATAAGGCTGGTGGAGAAGAATCCTTCTCCCCCATCAGCCTAATCTTGGTTTCTTGTGGTTTCTAAAAGAAATAAAACGAAAAAAAAGAAAAAAAAAGAAAAAAAAAAGGGAAAAAAGAAAAAAAAGAAGAAAATGTATAAGCCTGAAAACCAATCATGGATTGGCAATCTTATACAGAAAATATAGAGTGAAAATCAGGGGCACTTGACACTCTATATTTTCCAAAAAAAATCTCCTCTCATGTTCTTTCTATCCTCATTCCACCTCACTCACTCATTCTGTTTCATTCCACCATTCCACTTCCATTTCATTTTCATCATCATTCTCTCTCCATTCTCACTCCATTTTCATTCCATTCCATTTCATCAATAAAAGTCCCCTTTCAGGACTATTTTCATTCAACTATTTTTCTCTAAACTATCTTTGTGCAGATCAAGGGGTGTTGTTTCAGTTTCTGCAGCTGGCCACCGTTTTCGCAGCTGGAACCTGTTTCCATAGCTAGAAACGATTTCCGCAGCCAGCATCACTCTGTTTTCAAAATAAAATCAACTGTTAGTGCCAAAAGCATGCAATGCAGGTGTACGTGAGCTAAGGACATGGGGCATCTTCAAAATATCAAAAAAAGGAGCAACTGGTTAGAAATCTTAAGCAAAGAATGACAAGTGTCCAAAGGTATGATCAAAACTCTTTATCAAACAACACTTCAAGTGATCATTATGTATAGTTATTAACCCATGATCAGTTCTTTTATGTGCAATGATTTAATTATTCACCCACTACCATTCCTATCCCGCAATACCATTCCATACACCTCGCATTCATTCTTCCTAACGGTCTTATGATTACCCGAGTTCAAACTCAAAAATGACTATACTTCTATTTATGACTCGTACTCCTAAGACATGACCTATTGTATTACGGCTCTTACAAGCCATAATTCCCGCAGCCGTCTACTTGAGACGTGTAAATCTCACATACAGTTACCTAACTCGGGAGAATCAAGCCATTACTCCACTCATATCATAATCCCCGCATATACTCATGTTCATTTTATAAATTCGATCACGGTCACCCCTGCTCACTTGTTGTTCTTCCTGTGATCCGGGAATTTCCTCTGTTTCCGACTGCAGTCACTACATTTTGCTTGACGCTTTGACTACAGCCACAGCAGTCATCCTAAACCCGGATTACAGCTGCTATAGTCTCTCCTAAAAACTCTGTGATAGAGCCATTCTTCCTTAACCCTCATACGTAGATAAAAAACCCTCAGTGAATTTAAAGCCGAGAATGGGAAAACTATTGAGAGCCGAGCCGAAAGGATCAAAATACTTGGAAGGTTATCCCCAAGTCAAGGAATTATTAAAGAAAGCCAAATGGCTCCGGTTTATTCAGAAATTCAAAGGGTATAATAAGGAAGTGACTAAAACCTTTGTAAGGTCCTTTAACGGATAGACAACAGAAGTGGGAGACTTAAAGTTTGCGGTGAACGAGGCCACAATAGCAGCAGCTACAGGCCTGCCTCAAGATGGAGAAAGATGGTTCAAAAATAGGAGCGTAGATGACCAAATCTGGAGAACGATGCTGCAAAATCAAGGTATGGATACCACAATATTCACCCAAGGTATCCCTTTGCATGTATTGAAAGAAGAATGGTCTGGTTTATTATTGGTCATACAGAAATTTATTACATGTGAGGGCCATTTTAGCTCTATGTACATGTACCATGTGAGGTTAATGATGAATTTTATAGATGGACATGTTCTTAATTTACCACATTTTCTGCTAGCAAGTTTAAAGAAGATGAGTGTTACGGTTCAAAAGCATGAAGGAAACATTGAGCCACATCTCTATCATCATGGGCTCATAAGAATTTTGATTGAGGAGCAGTTAAAGAAATCTAAGGATACTTGGGAACAATTTCTAATAAGAAACTACTTCCAAGAGCCAGCCGAGGCCTCTGGAAGTAGTCCATAAAAAATCCCAAGGAAAAGTAGGAGGAGGGATAAAAATGTTACAGCCCAAGACTCCCTTCTTAAAGAAATTGAAGAGACTGCCCAGAAAGAGGAAGAAGACCAGCCCAAGAATAAGAAACAAAAGAAAGAGAAGGGCAAAATAACCACTCAAGAAATCTCTCCATCACCTGAAAAATCCTTAGAGGAGGACTGCCAGCCTCTGTCAGAAAGGCTAGTAGATCTTAAAGCTGTTGCCTTGGCCAAGAAATAGCAGAAAGGGAAACAGAGTGCAGAAAAGACAATTGTGAGTTCATCCTTGAGAAGGAGCTCTTGGTTAAAAGGAAAATGGAAGAAAACCAAGGGAGATCAGTTCCACATTATTGACTTAAGTGAAGAAATACTTGAGAAATCTCTAGAACAGCCAAGCCTTGACACAAGCCCTCCACGAGAGGAAAGTCCTTTTCGGCAAGAAGGAGCAGGCAGTCCTCTTCCACAAGATTTTGAGTTCAAACAGAGAAAATCACCTGATGTGGATCCTAATCAGCAAGAGGTATACAATTACCTGGAATCCCTAGAGCAATCAGTTGCAGGACCTAGCACTTCTCTGCCACTTGATGCACATGTTTAGTCTCTAAAACAAGAAGTGTTTGAACAGGAAGTCCTAAATAGACACATAATCCAAGAAAATGAAACACTCAAAGAGCAGGGTAAAGTAGACAAAATGGTCCATGATAATACCATGCTCCATTTAGGAATGTGGCAGAAGAAGAATAGAAGACTGAAAAAGAGATGCAAAAAGCTAAGCAGGGCTCTAATTAACCTCAAGTTTAAATGTATGGTTAGAAAACCAAGGATGATGATGATGATGGCATCAAGGAAAAAGAAAAGAGGACTAGATGTCCTTGCAGAAGCCTTGGAGCATGTAGATTAAAAGGGAAATCACTCAATTTTGGTTTCATGAGGGCATGCAACACCTTCACAGTGGGGGTATGTTGAGCCTCAACCTTGCACCTTCCTACACACCCTCTTAACCCTCATTCTCCACTCACTTCACTCATCCAGT
This sequence comes from Pinus taeda, assembly GCA_000404065.3. NCBI lineage: Eukaryota > Viridiplantae > Streptophyta > Pinopsida > Pinales > Pinaceae > Pinus > Pinus taeda. Next base: position 6,679 of record APFE031630983.1, read on the forward strand.
GGTTAAATCATTGCATTATAGTCTAAAAAAGGACTGTTTATATGGTTTTCTGACTATACTGATGTATGTTGTTTGGTTTAGTTTTTTTGTTCATGCAGCTGCGGAAACTTGTCAGTTTCCGCAGCCAACATAGGTTTCTGCAGCCAGCATAGGATTCCGCAGCTATTTTGTTAAAATTTGTGCTCCAGGTGTCCTCTGAAGGAACGGGCTACATGGGCAAGCTCCAGATGGCATGTACATGGATCGTGTCCCTTCGAACCGGCCAAATCATCCATTAGAGGCCGTGGTCAACCAAAGTCAAAGACGAGGCCAACCGAAGAGTTCAGCAGTGGCATGTCACCATTTTGGGCACGTGAATGATGCGTGGCCTAGTTCTCAGCTCACGAAGGCACCAGCGCACCTGGAGATCATTCTTGAACAGTGAATCTAACAGCCAACCACTCTGAAGATTTAAGAAGCATAACGACAGTTACACTAGATCTCGGCTGAAGAGATCTATGTGTCTATGGCAACGCAATTAATAGCGCAGTAGTTGTTTAGTTAGCTGTAGTATTTTGCATTATAAATAACACGTTGTTGAACGCTGTAGAGAGACTTTTGATACATGTAAACTCTGAATTTTTTATGTAATTTCCGCGCTGCTGGTTATCTTATCACCCCACTGTTTTATATGTTATTGATTTAAATACATGAGAAGACTTTTCTGAAGATAGCCGTGTGATTATTTGATTGGCTGAAGTGGTAGAGGGCCCCTGCACGCTAAAGCCTTGTAAAGTGTTTTTTTAGTTTCATTATGCTTTTGTTTTATCATTAGTCTGTACATAATATGTTTTATGTTTCTGCTGTTCATATCTTTACTTTTGTTTTCTTAGAGCTGTAAACTGATCAATGCTTTTTGTAGGTTCTCTTACGCAGCCCGGGCAATCTTTCATTTTTTTTAATAACTTTTGGCATATGAGATCATCTTGTCCTTCCTACTAACCTTTATTTTCTGAAGTTTATATTTAGCATTGTCCTTTTCAAGTTGTTATTTGTTTATTTCTTTTTCTGCTAGTTAGATATCATACTGCTTAACAATTTATGATTTCTTTTTGTGGTCAAATGACTATATCAGCAGGAGATCAGAATATTACTAACTATAGTGTGATTTAGTTGTCATATTACTTACTCATAGTTGCTTTCCATAAAGTAGATTGAGCTGAATGGTAAAGGACTAAGAGAATTTAAGTAGTGTGATTAATTTCTTTTCTGCAATTTACATTTAGTTATCATATTACTTGGTATGTTCATGATTACTTCCCCAAGGTAGATTGTGTTGAGGGGTAAAGGATTTGAAGAATTCAAGTAGTGTGATTAGTTTCTTTTATGCAATTTACTTTCTTAAACAGTTAAATATCATGTTACTTAACGTGTTTATGATTATTTCCCATCAAGTAGATTGAGCCAAAGGGAAAAGGATCTGAAAATTTAAAGTAATGTGAATTCGCTGCTTTGCTTTAAGTTTGGGTTGTTTTCCAAGTTTTTGCTTTCTTTTCATTTTCAGCAGCAAGGATACTGGGCCATTACCATTAGTTAGCTTTTTGATGCATTTTGTTCTCTCTTAAGAATTGATTTCATTTCAGTTACTGTAAAGCTTTCTTTTGAGCATTTTTCAAGTTTAGAAATCATCACCATTTACACTCCACACACTTCACACTTCAATTTCATCATCACACATTAAAGAAAAATAAAATCCAAAAACAAACTAAAAAGCTTAAAACGACAAAAGCCTAAGGAAATGGTTATCTAAGTACATATAGTACACCTCACTTCGTCAGTTTACGAAGCCCGGGTTGACATTATAAATATAAATTTAGATCACACTAAATTGACCAAACAGTGGTAAACTTCTTTTCAGACATCAATGACATAATGGACTCAAGGGAGGTCAAGGATGACAACTCATAGTACGTCAACTGATCAATAATGATGATCTTCCCTTCATGGGGGAAGCACAACTTGTAGAAAACTGCATGCGCGGCGGCTGACATGGCATAAGTGTAACTACGACCCAATAAAATGTTGTAATCTAGAGGGGCATCGATAACCTCAATGTCTACACAAACATCCTTGCCCGTAAGAGTCACTGGACAATTGTGATACATGTCAAGAGGCTGGGAGGGGTGGTTGTCCCAAGCATGCAAAGTGATGGTGGATGGTGGGAGTTCAAGTGACTTGAGTTGCTTCCAAATGGCAGAAGACATCATGCAGGAGGATGTACCTTTGTCAATAATGCATCAAGAGATGATGGCATTACCGACTTGGACTGGTAACTAGAAGGAAATGGAGGATGTTCTAATGCATCAATAGGAAAGATAATCAAATGATCGTCTGAAGGATCTACTGTGCCCAAAGTAGTTAGCAGAGCTTTCTTTTGAGATGGGCACAACTACAGGACCTCCAGCATCGACATGGTGCCAGGTGATTGTGCCAAGTCATCTACTATATTGTACTTGTGGGCAACTCGATTAGAAGCCGCATTATGGCGCAATGGCCCTTTGAGGATCTTGGGAGTTGACTCAACCTTGGGCTGAGGGATCTATAAAGGACCATTTGATGTAATAAGAGACTCAGTAGGCTCTTTCATTTTTGGCTCAATTATGGACAAAGTTGATGGCTTGTCATATTGATGTGACCGAGTTTGCAAGTTGACACTGGAGGTATTGACCCCATCAAAATTCATCATGAGATTCTGGTAGACACTAGGACCAAAAGGTTGGGGAGGGTGGGCTACTTACCTTGTTGAGGTTGAGCAGCAACAAATCCTTGCTAAGGGAAAGGATTCGTAAGCACGGCCGATTGAGACGGTGCAGGATTCTGAGGCGGTTGTTGCATGGGCGATTTACCTCTAGAATTTTCTTGGGATTCCCACATTTGGTGCATCTGAGGTAATAGGGGACACCCATGAGTATAATGGTCATGTACACCAACACATGCACAAGGATTATTTATACGAACGACCTTGTTCTAGCTGGGTTGGTTGCCCTGTTGCTAGTTGTTGGTGTTAGGATGGTTCCCCTGGGGTTGATTAGGTTGATTCCCCTGGCTACTCTTGTTACCCTTCCACTTATTCTTTTTCTTCATATTTTGGGGATTGGTAACACTCTGTTATGCATACACTTGACCCTAAGGGGGCGGTGGCTTCTAGGCGGAGGATGCATGAGAGGTGGTGGTGTTAATGCATGAGGGGCTAGAGAACTCGACGGTGCATAGGTGTAATATGGTGAAGGGGGAATGGTCTGGTAGATAGGTTGAGAACTAGCTGGCATTGACATCTACTAATTTGGTTGGGTGAATGCATAAGATGTGCTTTGTCCTGAATACACCTTACTAGTAGGAGGGGGATAAGTGTTGGAGGAATTGGTGCCCCCCTGTGGATAGACATAACTCTGCTGAGTATACGGCGAAGGATGTGAAATATCTCCAATGATACCATCGGCAGCATGAGGTTACCTTGGTGCATTAGCACCACTAGGATGAGGGAGGTATGGTATAATGGTATAGACATAACTGGATTAAGCATACATCAAGTCATTTATCAGAGCAGTTTGGAGAGCCCCTTCCTCTGTCTGAGGAAAGTGAGATGCGACATCTTTGGCAATGGGCACTAAAAGATTCCTAAGAAACCAATCAAGGTAGACACGGTCTTTAAAGAAAGGAGCACGACACATGTTCCTCCTTCTACGCCATTATTGGACATGGTTGGAAAGATGGGTGGCAGAGGACTGACGAAATGTGGTCAAGAGCTTTGTACCAATGCCGTATCGGAGAGGTAAATAAAATTATGAAAGGAACACTTTAGCAAGCGTTGCAAAAGTGGAATGAGAAGTGGAGGGTTGGTCAATGTACCACTTCGCATCATCTCCAGCGAGTGTGCGTTGGAACAACAGAAGACGAATGGAGTCATTGGTGATGGAATTAGATGAACACCACATATGGAAGGAGCGGACGTGATTAGTGGGGTCCTCTCTAGAATTAAACTCAAACTTTGGAATGTCTGAGGGAAGCTTAGTCGGCATAGTTGGCCAACTAACATCATGATGTATGGGGTTGTTAATCAATTGGGTAAAATCCGGGAGACTGTTGAAGCCTCAAAAATCGTTGCTACAACATTGGGGAAAACCACCTGGTCCAGACCTTGGTTAGCAGCTCCTTTTTCGTTTGGTGTAGTGGCTCTAACTGGGGATAATGGAACCAGTTTCCCAAAAGATATTTTGATAGTGTTGATGGGGTGATATATGTTGTAACAGGGGAATGATTAAGTTAAGTGTAATATAATCTAAACTACTAAACACATGCATATATCCTCGTTTAAACACTATTTGAATATAAATATGCTCGGGAATTAAATAAAGTATGCGATCTACAATAATGTCCTATAGAAATTGGTAATAAAGATGATTCAACTACAATAAGAAGTGAAATCGTTTAATAATAATCATTTTGGATAAATAGTCAGCCAAAATGATTCTGAAAGATATATCCCATATAAATAATTCATGTATCCAGAATAAAGACAAAGCCAACATCATAAAAAAGTACAATAATGCTAACTGTAATTCAAACTTTCACACATAAACAATTAAAAGAAGAATTATTGCTTGATACATAAATAAAACAAGATCATAAGATAAAAGTACAATATATGACGAGTCATGCTCATGTGCTTCAGCAATACTAACCTAATTCCAATCAATCCAACATATTCTAAGAGTACAAAAGTGCATTTCAGTAGGTCATTGAAGACATTTAAGAGAAAATAGATCATGTTCCATTCATTCCATCAAAACCTCCTCAAAGGTACAGAAGTGCATGTTTTGAAGAATGTTTCTGATAAAAAATTTGGACCCCTCTCTAAATGCACGAGAGGGGTTTAAATACTAAATTATAAGTCCTAAAATAGATTATTACAAAAATGGCTGAGGAGGTTTAAATGACTTGCCTCAAAGTATGCAAAAATAAAACTATTGCCTCAAAGTATGCAAAAATAAAACTAAAATAAAAATAAACTAAGTGACTAACACCTTTGCATTCGATCTTTGAGATCACAAATATCTGTCATAGGCTTGAGTTGTGTCAGTTGGTCGCTCGCAGATTTCAAACACCCAACAAATATAGCGTCTGTGAATGCTGGCACCATTTTTTGTGTGGAGATACTTAAGCAATGCAAGGTCATCCATAGGCTATATGGTTTTACCTAAAACTGTCAATATGCTTCCTAGTTTAACTTTCCCGTTTTTGTGATTACCTCCTCTTTTTCTTTTTCCGCCTACCTCCACTGCTGCTCTAACTATTTGGCATTTGGAAGAAATCATACCATAGACTCTACAACTAGGTTGGTGCCATGCAGATTTTTGTTGATGGCTTCTATGATGTTGTATGTTGTTGTTGTCACAACCATCATTGCCCTTTCTGCTTTCTTGAGCCTTGAATCCCAATCTGTGAACAAGACGTCTTTATGTGATTCCTCCATCTTTGGCAAATCATCCTTTCTCCCCTCTTCTAATTCTTACCAAGTGATAAACTCAAAAACCCTTTTATGGATTTCATCATACTCAAGTCTCATGTCGACAACTTGGCTTGTTATCTTATCACTGATCTCGCAATAAGGACTTATTTGCGAGATTTTCTGGTATAGAACTTCCTTTTGTTGCATTAGTTGGGATTTAAGACTGAGTGATTCCTTTATGAACTCATTGATTTGCAGATTCTACTTGTACTTATCTGTCATGGCTTGTATCCGTGCATCTCTTTCCACTAGGTTGGACTGATGTTGCATTTACATCTGTTCAAATTCATGTTGAAGCTGGGCTACTTGTAATTCTGCTTGTTGATTGGATTTATCCTCAGATAATTGTTGTTCCAATAACAAAATATTTTGTTCCTTTTCTCTAAGCAGCATTTGGACCTCTCTCACTTTGTCAATAGTTATCATAGCATAGGCTACTGCAAATTGCGACAGTCTTGTGAGGCTTTTAGATGGGTCCATGGGCGAGTCTTTCCATACAATGTCCATTGGTTCATTTTCGAGAGTCGTAATAGCTGTAGCATCTAGCTTCCTCTTCTTCCTCTGTCTATTAATGATAGCTTTGTGAACAACACTATAAAACACATCTAATCAAGGAATTTCCTCAATTCTCAAAATAATTTTTGAAGTGGGGATGGCAGCAATGAGCTCAACATCATGAGTGCCTACAGTTTTTTCCATTGTTATTTCTTGAGTTGACTTTTGTTGTGGAGTCTAAATCTCAGATGTTTGTTAATCTATATGAAGCTTCTTGTTGAAATGCCCCATTCCTTTTCCAAATCAATAACTGGGGGTTTTGTTGACTGAGTGGATGTATAGTGAATTTCTACATGTTTCTTTGTCGAGGTTTTCTCATATGTTTATCCTGTACTTCCAGCTATGTCCCTTTTGGACTCTTTATTTTTATTGCCTCCCCTATTTTGAGACTGATGCTCTGAGTGATCTGACTCATGAGTATGTCTCTCCTAGGTCTCTGCTTTAGAATTTTCTTTGGAGTCGTCCTCCAAGCTTACACTGGGAGTTGGCTCCCTTATTGGTTCAATCTGTAGTAGGTCCAATGTGACTTTTTTTAATCTCCTCTTTCTGTAAACATGAAAAGCTTCAACATCATCCGGGGCAAAAAGTAGTGATTCCATATGCGTCACATCTGAAAATGTTCCTTCTTGTTGGAAGAGTTCATCGAAGGCGTCTTCCTCATGGGCGAATGGTTTCACTTTCACCATAGTAGTGAAGTCCTTTACAGTGTCATTTGGGTCATACTGCCTTCCTAGGAATGTAGTTAATTTCAGAGATTTCATAATCTCTACCACTTTGCATGCATGTCCAAAATCATGTAGTGAAAATGCACCACATTGCAATGGAAATGTAGGCCAAATGGCCCTCTTCTATTCTTTCAGCCCTTTGCTCATCCCACCTTCCCCTACCATTTGGTAGGCTATCTCCCTAGCCATTAACTTGTCGGGGAAATATTATGGGAGGAAATGCGGTGAAGTAATGATCCCAAATACTCTGATATAGGTAAATGTCTCCTCCCCAAACCATATGGCTACTAGCAAAATATCCACTTCAACTTCTTTGGAAAACCTAGGGGTGATTGCATTGTAGACTTGTTTATGGATGGGCAGCATAACTCCTTGACAAATCTTGTAAAAATGGGGGTGAAATTGAGACGCCCACAAATTCTTATGGTACACATGGATAGGAAGCGGGTCTTGCATAGTCCACTTCCATCCCATAATAGGAAATTTAGAGCTAAAACAGATTGCGTCCATTACAAAGGAACTCGTGAAAAATGGGGGATAAACCCTTAAAGAGGGACTCCTCTTTCTCCTACACTCCATAATGGCTTTTTCCAAATTATCAGACAAAATTTGAGCCCAATTCATTATTGTTGCGTTCACAACTGCTTCTAGTAATGGGAGCCACTGCGGGGAAAATTTGGTACTATCGGGCTATTAGAACAATCTACATAGCGTGGTTGCCGCAAAACTATAAGGGGGAGAAATAGATGTTGTTGAATACATAACCGCCTTATCCTGTTTGATCTTGATTTCATTTTCTGTCCAGGCTCATGTAATGTCTACTAGGTCTTCATTCTCCTTAGAAATTTTCTTGAGGAATTGTTTATTGTATAGCTTTTGTGGCTCTGGTAGATTGTACTTAAGTTGTAGGTTGTCTATTGAAAAAGACCCCATAACCTCATTCTTGCTATTCTTGAACTCTCTGTTTGAGACATCCACCACATCAATTATCCACTTGACCATATCTGTGTATGGGATTATCTTCGGCCTTGCAGCTATGTAGTGTAGAAGCAAGCATGATGTCTCGAAGTAAGAGGCGTCGAAGGAAACATGAGCATCGGTTATGGTCTTTGCCACCAAAGGCCTTGGCTTCTCTTCTTCTAACAAGTCATACATGGCTTCCCATGTTGAAGTTCCTTTGTATCTATTGCATGTAGTATCAAAGAATAGAGAGATCATTTCTGACTTTTCAGACGCAGCTGTCTTTTCCTTCTTCGTCATTGCTCTTAATGACTTTTGCTGTGGATTTTTCCTAAAATGAAGCAAAGCAGAAGCGATTGGATAGACACAAGCAAGAATGAAAATAAGAATGAATGATACAGATAACCTTGAAAAGGTGACAAGAAAGGAGTTTTAATTAAATATAAATGAAAAGATATCATATCACATCGAGTTGATTTTCATACATAAATTCCATTAACCCATGTTAAATTCCCACTAATGATTTTTTATCGCTACCTTTAGTGCTCATTAATGTTCCGCATCATAAAATGGGAAGAAAACCTTTTAAGGTTACGTGCTTTGATTTATGAAAATGTCGATTTTGCGATGGTGATGCAATATCTCAAATCGCATTATCGCATTTTGATTGTGCGCTTTCTTTAAAGTTCCTTTGGTTTCTGCAGGATGCGAGATGTGAGACGTTCTTTATTATTTTTTTAAAGCATAGCTTGTTTAACAAGATTTACTTTATAAAGAATTTTTCATTTGCGTAACAGACTTAAGTGTTACTTTATAACATAGACTCCAATCAGGTTTGGGCTTTTATCGCATTTCGCAACATCGCGTGGTTTGTAAGATTTCAAATCTTTCTTAAGTATTTATGATGCGATGCAAAAAGGTTAACTATCACATCGCAATATCTTATTTCGCATGATTCAACATTCTTCAAGAGGGTGCGCCCTTTGTGAATTGTGATATGTGATATGGGCTTTATTTCGAGAGGAAATGCTTTAGGACCTAGTTTTTAATGAAAATCCTAATGATATTTAGGTTAAGTGCAGTGATTCCTTTAGATCGCATTTCGCGTGTTTTTCTTATTAATAAGGCTTTTGACACACTTGGTCCAGTAATACGCGAAAAGGCAAGTACTGCTAGCTTTCAAAGGGTTTTGACTTGATATCTTGTTTTATTCCAAAAATTTAAAAGTGTCTAAATGCTAAATTTGTTTTTTGGAAGGATTTTTTTAAGGGTCCCCATTTATTGATAGAATATTACCTATTATATTAATAAATGGGGGGTTTGTTGAATAGCACAACAGTTGGCTATTTGCTGGAAGAGCCAGTTATCTCTGACAGTTTTTTGAAATTTCTAAAATCTTCCAAAAGAAAGGTAGCTCAGAAAATAAAATACATGAAATATAAGACAAGTAACATTTCTCTGAATAATAAAAACAAAATCTACTTAATTATCATCCATTTGATTATTCTCTTCAATATGAAAATTTCTTTGTCTACATCAACCATTACTGGGTTTTAAAGATAAAAACAGGGGGCTCTCACAAATCAGCTTTTAGTTGTACTCAATTGTCATAGGTAGAGACTATGTTGCCAATAGGCATCCATAGCCTTGACAGGGTTACTTTTTAACCAGCAATGATTCAGTCTCCCATCTAGTTAAGAATGCAAATTTTTAAAGATAAGTTCAAATTCATATACTTACTTTCTTTTTCTTTTTTCTAAACATTTCTCTTTTCTTTAAAATTTTGATTTTTCTCCTTAAAGGCCAGTGTCTTGGTTTGGTGACCAAATTTGACAACGCCACTCATTGGTTGTAACTTAACTTAACAAGCTGGCTCTTGATGATACCCCTTGTATTTTGATTGATACAATCTCAATCCATTCCCTATTTTGATATGCAGCATTAATAATGTCAGCTAGTTATTTCCCCATGAACATGATAAGTCGGCTCTTGATGAGACCTCTTATCCTTTAAGTTTAAGCATATTTTAGAATTACACTCTAAAAAAATGAAAGATTACTAGATGGGGAGAATCATTGACTTATTAAGATGTTCTAGATGACAATTACAGAGTTAAAGATGTTTTTCTGTAGAGAGTCCTTTCTTTTTTATATATACTTTCTTAACTGATGGTATAACAAAGGTTCTTTTTACAAGGTTGAGTTTCATATTCATCAAAGGATAACTAATTTTGGTGGAGGACAATAAATTTCAGAGAGATAGAACTTAACTTATGTTTCGAATGTAAAAATTGTTTTCTTAACCATCCCTACTTATACAAGCGAAAAAAACAAAATATAAAAGAGACTATTATTATAAAGGCCAAAAGTAAATGCTACTGAACTTTTATTTTCCTAAAAACTAAAAAAAATATATAAAATTAATAGAAGAGGTTATCTCTTATGAAAATATTTTTTTCAGGATTTTCCCATTAACATGCAGATAATCTCTCTTACTTGATAGATCTTGCAATAAAAATGTTGATGGGCTTACTTGTTCCATAATCTGAAACGGTCCAAGCCACATTCTTTGGAATTTGGTATGCTTACTTTTTTCCTTGTGTTCTTTATCCCATTTCAATACCAAGTCTCCAAGTTGTAAGGATTTTGAACTTATAGAATTTGAATCAAAAGAAGATTTGACTAACTGTTGATGATGTGCATGTGTAATTTTGGCCTTTTCCCTTTCTTCTTCAAGCTTAAGGATTTGTGATTGTCTCACTTGCATAGAAGAAAAAGGGGTTTCTTCAATAAATTGAACTAGGGCTAGAGAGGGAATAGCTACATGTGTAGGTAGGAAAGCCTCTTTCCCATATACCAAATTGAAAGGAGAAGTGCCTATTGAGGCCTTCTTTGTTATTCGATCTACCTGTTAACACCCAGGTTGTTCTCTTTGACTCCTAAGAGAATAAGGCCGGGGTAACCACTAACCAATCTTTGGGCTGCAGCTTCTAGCCCAGCTGCAGTCAGAGAGGGCTCTCTCTATCAGGTTTGTCACTGCTTTCAGTGAGGGTTTTAGGCTAGTTATGAGATAAGTTTTTGGTTGTTTTTGTGTATTTGGTTAGGAGGATGCTTCTGTTTCCTTTAAAGTATATCAGCAGGGAAGATTAATCCATTGGGCAATGGGGTCTAGGACTGTTTTCTCTTGAAATCTTGATTTCGGTGAGGAGGAAAAACTATAGGGCCTGTGTGCATTTCATGGAACAAACTTTGAATATTGAGGATGAGGTGAATACAACTAGCAATGAGCAATTAAAATTTCGTTACTTAAGTTGTATATTTGTGAAAGAGGCATGTTATCTAAGAGCAATCACTTGAATTCTGAAAACAACAATGCACAGTGATAATATGGTTATTTAAAGGTAGCAGCTAAGAATTACGCTTTAAAACACCTTACCAGAAGAAAACATATGAGATAGTTCAGATTGAGGTCAGGGTAGTCAATGACTAAGTCCTGATACTATCCTTTTTCCTAACTATCTAGAGTTCAGACGTATAGAAACTTGAGGAACATATGGAATAACAGGAAACATATGTAAAATAGGGAGCCATGAGAAAACTTATTGAGCCATGTAATGAACAAGAATCCTGCAACTTTGAGCCACACACCATCAAGAGACCAGGAGAGAACACATCATTGAAGAAGTCCCACTGCTTTTGTATTAAACTGTCTGAGAAGTTTACAATATCAGAGTTACAGAGAATATCTCGGAAGAAATTCTTACATCCGGAGTCCAACCCCTCTAAACAAACGCAAGGGTGAATATATAGAGTTTTACATACAAAAATATCTCAGGAATGGAGTCATCTGAGAGGAAAAAATCTCTTACACTTGTACAGAGAAAGTAGATGAGAAGTTATTACAAGTGTAAATGCTTCTTTAAAGCTATTAACTCCTGACAAGATAACCTGTTGACCTTTGAGTACTACGGAGTTAACTACGCGGCTTTTTCATAAATGGAGCATTGAAGTGCTTTACTACTTCTGATTTTCTGTATCTTTCTTGGCCCCGCCACCTGTACCTGCTGATGTTGATGCCGATGCCGAGTACCTGTGCTGAGTTGGCTCAGTGTCTTTGTGCTTGTTGTCGTGGCTTTGTCCACCTGTAGGTGCAATATGGACTGTGTTGCTGCAAAAAAGTTTTTTCTTCTTCAGCCTTGGT
>APFE031630986.1:0-11521 GCA_000404065.3 Pinus taeda
AAAAAAAAAAAAAAACCTTAAACAAGTGACAAAATGTGATTCTTAAAATACATCATTGTTTTGTATATGCAATAAACAATAATTTGATAAATGTGTGTCTTCAAAAGCCTTTGACAATGAGTTGTGACTCAACCATGCTCAGGAATTGGTGGGTTATCATGTATGAATGGTATGTCATAAAATTCATAATGTTATGCTTCTCTTGTTTCGTTGAAGTGGCACTTCCCTAAATCGAATTAAATAGCTTATAACATTTGTTATCTCTATATTACTATTTCTAACATTACCCACCGTGTATGAATGGTATTGGTAAAATTCGTAATGTTATGTTTCTCTTGTTTCGATGACGTGCCACTTCCCGAAACCTAGTTGAATAGATTTTAACATTTTCTATTTCTATTTTACTATTTCTAACATTTTTTTACCATTAGAAATATTGAATTATATACATCTATGTATTTCTAACATTTTTTTACCATTAACAATATTGAATTATATACATGTATGTTTGACTCAGGATGGATTTAAACTTTGAATTTCATAATATATATAGTGCTTCATACAAACGATTATCAATTAAAGTTTCTCATAAATATTAAATAAATAATTTATTCAATCAATAATTTATATATTATAACATTATTTCTTTTTCATAAATAACTTTTAATAAAATTTATAATAAAAAATGTTATATAAACTAATCAAAACATTTGAAATACATGGGGATTAAAGAAATATTAACATAAATTTATTTTCCTTGGTTTTATGCTTTGACTCAACCAATTCCTTCTCCCAAAAACACTTGAATCCTCCCCCACCGAGGAAATCACATACCTTAGAACAAATTATGAACAATAGGAGATGTCCTCACACCTTGATATTCTTGATGTCTATAATGCCTCCCACTACTATTGGGAAGTGTTCTCCTTCTTATTTCTTTTCTATTTTGATATACCCCTTAACCATCATTGATTAATACTACATTGTTAGGATCATTAATATTAGGAGTAACTTTGCTTAGTACCACCTTGCCTTGCATTAACCTTCCTTCTCACAGAGTTATTAGTCATCAAACTCAAGTTATGGTAGCTCCCATTCCTAACTTTCCATTTATCACCTCAATGAATCTCCTAGATTTAATGAAACATGTAATGACCATATCACACATAATTGTAGCATGTCTACCCATGTGTACCAAGCTCCCTTCATATATTTTAAAATTCAAAGGGAAGCTAGGACGTGACCTAGCTAACCACATTATAACCTTTCATTTACAGCATGATTCATTTAAGACTCTTTCAACACACCTTAATTGACCCATTAGCCAAATTGTATGATAGTAAGACAACTAGTGCTGACAAAAGACTTTCATCAATATCTAAGGTTTTTCTCACCTTTTCCTAGTTACCAGTATGTGATGACATGGGACTAGAAATCCTCACTAATCTTAGACAAAACTCATATGTCCATATCAAGCATTACATTTACAAATGACATAGATGCCACAATGTCTACAAAATTGAAGTTCCTCTTATGCTTCTTTTAGATTTCTTCCTCGAGTCTCTTTTTCCAAATAGAAAATGGTGTTCATATTAGCATGTCTAAAATGAAAAAGAAGCCATCATAAAACTTCAATAGTTTGAGATCACATGTGCTTAGTTAGGATACTTGTATACAGTCATATGTAATGCTCCTCACCCACAACCCTTCAACGAAACCAAATCATGGGTATCTAATGTTGATGATGGACTCAAATCCATCTTGCAATTCAACCCATATGGCGAAAATGATCCTTCGTATGGTAATAGCACTAGTGAGAGTTAGTATCGGCCACACTAAAGATTCCAAAACATGGTAGGGTCATCATATCCTCCATGTCAATGATAGGGAGGCATTAAACTAACTCACCTATTATATAGATTCCTCCTAGTAGAATTCTAAGTGGCCATCCCATACATGGTCCTTTATATTTCACACTTCAAAGTAATGATAAGATGTCCACGTCATACAATACATATGAAAATTCCCCACAAAGGAATCCCTAATACCCTTTTCCTAGTCCACCTTAAAATAAACCTATAACCCCATACCTTTGAATTAACCAAAGAATTAGCCAAAGAGACCCAACCACATCACATACTTGATGTGTCCCAAACTAAATTCAAAAATTCAAACAAAGGACAAAACTTCTTATAGAGCTAAGAAACAAGGATTAACCAAGACAAAACAAACTGAAACCTACACCACTTAGATATGGTGTGTGGTGTTGAGAAAGGATGGAGCACCGCCTATATATAAATAGAATTTTTCATTTGTAGAAACTTGAGCAAATCAATCCTACCAATGAAATCATGTCTTGTGAGGCCTACGAGACTACCCTAATAATGGATGAGAGGAAAAAGCATATTTCCACCTTTCCCACAACAAGATTTCATGTCACATTTAGAGAGAGTGTACAACCATGGTGCGATCAAACGCTGAATGTCTCTACCATATAGTTGAAATGATCGACCGACCAAATCATTGTCTAAGTTGATTTTTTGCATGCCTATTGTAAACACTCGTATTCTAAAGGGTCCTCATTCCACTCCTCATTAAAGATCACTTAAAGTGAGAGAAGCATAGAAATTAATATTGTGTATGTTAAGCCTTATATTTTATTATTAAATGTCGTTAGCATTTTATAGCTCACAAAAAAATTACCACTTTAATGAGAAAAACAAATTATAAATTAGTTTAATAATACAATTTAATTTTATAAAAGGTAAAAAAAACCATATTTTAACCTATTATATTGAAGATGTTAATATTCCACTAAAACTTTGATTCCTTTACAATATTTTTATTACTATTATATATATTTTTAAATTGAATATAAATCAAATTTAAACTACATAAACTGTGAAGAAATATTTTGTCTATAAATATTTAATAACATTAAATATATATTTATAACTAAATTATTTAAGCATACTTTAAATTAACCCAATAAGTAGTATATAATTATTAAATTATTTAATAACATAAAATTGTATTTATTGATTATAAATAATTTTAATTAATAAATATGATTAAATTTTGGTATATATGCTAATCATAAGTTAATACTAGAAATTGGCATATTAAAATTTATAAGAGAAATATTATTATAAATCTAATTTTCTTTTATTATTCAACCCATGAAAATCATCCATAAATATATCAACTAACTACTATAGAATTCAATTTGCATTAACTTCTTCCTACGTGGAAAATTTCCAGGTATTAGTGCTCTCTTCACTTCGTGCACAAAGAATAATGACAATGAGTTGAGGGTCATTACAGAGCCTATCACCGTTTGTTTCCAAACATTTTTATATTATAATTGTAAAAAAACATATACACGGCTCTCATATTCAATCAAACAACAAAAGAAATGTTGTTAACAGTGAGCCCAATATTATTACCAAGTGGTTGTCTATATCATTTTGGATCGCAGTAATCACAACGTCTGAATAAATCAATATTTTTTTAATGTGAAAGAGTGTACCAAAGTCAATAGTATGCTATCTCATTTAAAGAAGATGTATAACAAAGAATACAATTTCTCCCATGAAGAGAGCCGATTTGGATGATTATAATAAAGAATACAATTTCTCCCATGAAGAGGGCCGATTTGGATGATAAAAATAGTGGTAATAAGATTGGAATATCATTATTAATTTAGATATAGGAAAACTATAAATAAAAAAATATTACATAGGATATAAAATTAAATTTAATAAATATATTTAAATTATGGATTGTATATCATTTAAAATTAAATAATATAATACATCTTTTAAAATAAATTAAAAAAATTAAATATTATAAGGTAATAAATAAATAAATAAATAAAAACTCTTATGATACCTTACGTAATAACTAATAATTAATAATCAAAGAGATTTAGAACAGTCGGTGAAGAAGTGCGTTGTTAAGGTGCTCTGTAAGCAAAGGTCACCAAGGTCACCAGTTCTAGTGTCGCCAATACCAAAAAATCTAGCATGGTTTTTGCTGATGCGGCTCAGGCTGGGTGCAATCCCCGGGTGACTTTGACTGGTTAGATGCCTCGTGATTCACCCGCTTATCAACAACAAAAAAATAACTAATAATATTGTAGTACAAACATATTTTTTTATTTTTATTTTTAATATGTGCCTTGTGGCTATACCGACAAGATCAATCTTCATTTTTAACTTATTAAGTTTACTCTAATATAAGATTTAATATTAGTAAAAAATTAATATTAATATTATTAAATTTATTATTATATTAAACATTGATTTGTTATAAAATATATTAATATATTACGATAGAAGTATAGAGGCAATGAGAAGGGTGAGATGGACAAAGAGTGAGGGAGAGAGGAGAGGTGGGAAGAGCAAAGAGGAGAGAGAGAGGGAAAGAAGGGAAAGAGAGAGGGTGAGACATAGAGGTGGAGGGGGAGAGAGAAGAAGGGATTGAGGGAGATACTGACAGAGTTGGAGGTGAGAGAGAGGGAGACAAGAAGAAAGAGATAGAAATAGAAAGGTGGAGAGAGAGCGGGAGTGACAAGAGAGAGGAGAGAGAGTGTCTATGTTTTGGGTTGAGATAGAGAAAAAAAAAGGAGATAAGGGGTCGAGGGGAGAGAGAGGTGAGAGGGAGGGAGATAGTGATTATGCTGGAGAGATAAAGAGAGAGATGGGACAGAGGAACGGAGGGAGGTGGGAGATAAAAGGAGGGAGACTTGAGAGAGAGAAGGAGAGATAGAGGGAGAGAGAGAGGGAGGAGAGAAGAAAGACATAGAGAGAGAAACTTGGAGAGAGAGCAAATGATAAAGGAGAGATGGAGAGTGAGTGAGTGAGAGAGAGATGTAGAAATAGAGGAACTTTTACAAAAGATGAAGATATTGGACTCAGAAAGCCATGAATATTTTGGTTTTTCATTGAAATAGATGTACTAATAACTGTCAAAGACCTCTTGGAAAAAACTATGTAGATGTTTACCCCGTCCGATGTTTCGAGTAGAAACTCCACCCATCATGAGGGACTAGAAAGAAAACAAATGCATTGATTTCAGTGTAAATTTTTATTCATAATCCTATTTGACTGATTGCATTGGATGCATTGATTTCGGTGTAGATGTTGATCTCTAATCATATTTGATTGCTTGCACTAGATGCATTAAGTTCAATGTAGATGTTGATTTCTAATCCTATTTGATTCATTGCATTATATGCATTGATTTCAGTGTAGAAGTTGATTCCCAATCCTATTTGATTAATTGCATTATATGAATTGATTTTAGTGTATGCACCAAAAAATTATTGAGGAAATGTATTGATTTCTATGTTACTGTGATTCAACCATAAATAAAATACTTGAATTTTCATCTTAAATAAAATGTTCACTTACTTGAAAAAAAATTCTTCTTGAAATTGTAAACTAATTGTGATAGACTACATTTTTATTATTCCCATTTTCCATCATTTAAAATTGTTAGTCACTTTGCATTCAAACAATGTTATAGAAAACAACTTGTTGAGTCCCATTTTGCTCAATATTTGATATCCTCCTAAGACCTTGCTTCCCCCTCTTGAATTGTTTTTGACTCCTAACTACTCCTATTTTTCCTACATTACCTAAGTTTTGACTAAAAGGGTGTTGTGTGCTCACGATATGAAATCATCTTAAAAAGTATTATTTTACCTTGCTCTTAAATGTTTCTTGAAGTTAATAATTTCCTAATAGAATTATCAAGTTTGACTGATCTAAATATTATGAAGATTAGTCATGATTTGAAGCATGTCTGCAATTTCCTGTAGACAGTGGTGGTCGCCGATTTCCTACAGATGCTCTGTGATTTCCTATAGATGTGGATTTCCTATGACCACCCAGATTTCGTGCAAAATAATCAGTGATTAGATATGTTACATTTAGTTTCAAGAAGAACGGGAGCATGGGTTTTATGAGGAAATTTGCCTAGATAGAAGATGTCCTATTGGTTGCTTCTAATTCATCATTGAAGCCACCCGGATCTTCAGTCCTCTTATTAATGGTCATATTGGGAAAAATCTCTAGGAATGTAATGAAATTAGTTTGATCCATGCTTTTAGTCATGGATCAGACCTGGCAGAGCTATTTTGTCATTATTTTTAGTCATTGGTATAAATTAGTTAAATCATAGTAGTTTTCCTAATTTAGGCAAACTTATGCCTTTAAACTTGTATAAATTTCATTATGTTTAATTTGCAAGGGGTTGGCTGGTCAAACAAACCAAACTTGTACATCTCTCTAATACTTTTCAGATTAATAGAAAGTTATATGTTTTGTTGATCTCCTTGTGTAAAATCCTTTAACAGTAGAGGGGTTGTGAGTAAGGGAGGGCCCCTTTGTTCACAACTCCATTAATAACAGCGTTTGTATTTCTTTCAATTATTTTTATGCATCAATAAGTTATTTGCACAACTAGTGTTTATCTTTTATGAATTTTAGCAACATACATGAAATGGTTGGATGAAGAAGTTTATTTGATAAATGTGTTTGAAATCATTTAATCAGTTTTTAGCTCCTTGATTTTTATGATTGTCTCTTTAGTCTTTTATCTTTTTTGATCAATATCATCAATATCAAGAACTCTAGAGGGATGATTGGATCCAATCAATAGCCTTTGCTTCCAAGTGTTGATGCAGAAAAGAGACATTAGAGCTATGTGTATGAATGGTTTAATTATAAAACACTTAATGTATTAGCTTGCATATATTTTTCACAACATCTCATAACCTTACCTACCCTTGGTTGATATTTTATGTCTTTCAAATTATAAGTCTATAATTTTCCCAACATTTTGGTGTCGTTGTCGCGGAAGTGCTAAGGGATGATACTCACAGTGTTTTAGTGTGATTTCTTTTTGCTTAAATTTTTTAGGACTAGGGGAGTCAAAGTCGTAAGACGTGGGGTAAGGGCTACGCACCTGTAGAGATCAGAATTTAGCAAAGCCATGTCCTAATTGTTTGGTAAGGAGAAGTTTTGAATTTTTTTATAGGGGCCAGCATAAATTTTGAAGTATTTTTTGTGGTGTTGTGAGCACCACTTTCATTCACTAACAAACTGGCAGGGAAAAAGATGTTTGCAAAGAAAAAGGGGGAATCTAAACCGAGAACTGATAGTTATGAATAGGGATCGATAAATAATCCTAAGCATAGAAATACCCCCATAGCGGTGAAGAACCTTTTTGACAGAGAATCCTCTATTGCTGCTCATAAAGAGTATCCTCTTACTAGGAGGACATTGGCTTTGCTTAGTGGTCAGCTTGAAGAAGAATTCCTCTTCAATCCTATTCAAGAACCAAAGTTCAAGGTAGCTGACTTTGAAGGATTTGTAGTTTACCAGGGTCCCACTCCTTTTTTGTTTAATATGGCATGTTTAGAGGGTATTGGTACTACAAATGGGGATTATCATGAGAAGGAAGGGGAACCATTTATATATGAATTTCCTATCAAAGATTATGTTGGGACTAGTCAGATGAAAAACATTCCTTCCTCTACTTTGCCTAATTTTTGTGGTACCTCTAGTAAAGAGCTTGATGATTTCTTATTTGAGTTTCATGTATTGTGTAGGAGCTACGATTACTCTTCAAATTCTTGAAATTTAAAGTTATTTCCTACCACATTCAAGGATTCATCTCTCATATGGTTCATGGGACTAACTACAAATTCCATTTCAACATGGGATGACACGAAGAAGGTGTTCCTCAAAAAATACCAGGATTATTATAAGACCAAGGACATCAGGGAAGAAATCTTTGGCATGCCCTAGAAGGAGGAAGAAAGCCTGGAAGACTTCATGGAAAGATTCCAGTATAATTTGAAATGATCCAAGATGAACCAGTTGAACAAGGAAACCCTGAGACCAATCTTACTGAGAGCCATAAGACCATAATCTCTCTAGGTTTTGAACTTGATGGGAGAAGGTGATGTATAAAAATTGATTTATGACGATGTGTGTGAGTTTTGTCGCTGATATTAAAGGCGAAATTATAAGGTTGGAAAAATATCAAGAGATATGTCTCCTAGATTCACTAAATTAGTTGCATAGGCTGAGGTAACTAGAGCAGAAATTCGAAACTTATTTAAAAATTTTAAAACTGGCATTATTAACATTTTGCCTTCACATTTAGGCTTTTTATTAGCTAAGAACAAGCAAGAGGAAGTGGAGAAAGCCTTGGTTTTGTTCTTCTCCAAGTATAGCAAGAAACATCCCTTGAGGGAATGTCCTACAGATAATATAGAGGTATGCTGAATTTGTGAGGTTGATCATTCTACTGATAAGTGTCCTTCTCTTCCAAAGATAAAAGCTGCATATCTAGCAGATCAGGAAGTTTTCAATTCACTCTATGCAATGGCACCTCAGAAAACATGGAAGCCATGTCCTACAGGTATGTCACAACAACATTATCAATTTCCTTATGCTCAGAATTAGATGTGGAACATTCCAATTCCCTGGTAGCCTTGGCCTCCACAAAAACCTTGGTAGGGGAATTTTCCTTATGATGCTACATTAGATTACCCTCGTCAAAACTTTTATCCACTACAACCCATGCCACAACAAATGGGTCAGCCAAAACGGCAACAACTTCAGTTGTCTACCCCACCAAATCAACCATGACCCACACAACTTCCTGCCTAGCTAATACATAATCCCAACAATAAAGTCATCCAATCTACTCACAATATTGGAGTGGCCACCTATCCCTTGGAGTGGCCACCTATCCCACGTTTCCTACCTATTGTATTACACCATAGCATATGTAGGAAATTTATGTTCCTGTGCTACAGGAATTTCCTATTTCGCTGCAAGAATTTCCTCTGGCGATGTAGGAAATCAAACTCGTATAAGGAAAATTGGTGTTCAACCCAGAAAAATTGAAAAGATTATAGATGAAGACACTCTAGATACACTTGAAGTAGAAACCACACCAGAACCAATCGAACAAATAATTCTAAAGTCACAAGAACCTTCCTCGTGTCATATTATCCAACCTCCTTTTCCGTAGAGGTTGGAGATGAAAATAAAACAACCTGAGTTCGATCTTGTTTCTGAACTGAGAAGTGTATGCATTAAGATCTCGTTACTGCAAGCAATTAAGGATATCCCTATTTATGCCAAAACAGTGAGGGAGCTATGTAGTAAGAAACAAAGGAGACAGAAGAAGGAACCTTCTACAATTCAAGTAGGTGGAAAACTTGCAAGTCTTGTGTCCACTAGATTTGTTACTGAGAAATATTGAAACCCTCGGATCCCTGTGGTTACCACCTTTATCAATTTGCATCTAATAAGAAACACTTTAATCTATTTAGGTGAATCCATCAATGTGATGACTATGGAAACAATGTCTCACATAGGGTCCCTTGACTTACTTCCTACTCCTACCATGTTAGAGCTAGTATATAGGCCTAAGGTAAAGTCAGAGGGCGTATTAGAAGACATTTTCATTTCAGTGGATTCCTAGGAATACCTTGTAGATTTCCATTTTCTTCAACCTAAGACCAACTTGGGAGGGAATCCTTTGATCATGGGGAGACCTTGGATGGCCACGATTGATGCCTACATAGGGTGTAGGTCTGGAAACATGACCATCTCTCATGGGGCTGAAATTAAACACATCAAGCTATACCCCATGCCAAACCTCTCCTAAAGTCGGAAAATACTTTTGGGATGACGAAGAACATGATTTAGAAGTTATTCACCCAGTATTGAAAATAGCCCAAGCCATGATCCTTAAGGAAAATTCGGAGGAAATTTTGATAAATTGTCATATTTCTAATCATGTTTTTTCATAGCATTTAGAGGGGCAGTTTATTCCTAATCTAGATATCATTACTAACCTACAAAACGCATATAAATATGATACAAAAATTGAATTACATTCAACCCTCTTATCTGAATTTCTTGCATATTCAATGACTAAATGTGGAGGTAAGGTAATTGAAATTTCTTCTGGAAAAACTCTAAATATCAATTCTACCTTGACGCCTGAACAAGAGGAGCAATAAATTCAGACATTGAGAGACTTTTCGGATACATTTTCTTGGGAATACACAGACATGAGGGGTATTCACTTGGATACATGCATTCATAATATCTACATAGAGGGAAATTCCAAACATGTGAGACAACTGCAAAGAAGAATGAACCCTGCTATGAAAGAAATTGTAAAAAATGTGTTGCAGAAATTGTTAAATGTAGGGTTCATTTATCATATTTCAGACAGCTAGTGGGTATTCCCACTAGTTGTTATCCCTAAAAAGAATGGAAAACGGTGAATGTGTGTGGATTATATGGCACTAAAAAAAGTTACATTAAAATATCACTTTCCTTTGCCTTTTATAGACCAAGTGTTAGACACTCTAGTAGGGAAGAGGTATTTTTCTTTCCTACATTGGTTCAGTGGGTACAACCAAATTAGGATAGCTCCAAAGGACCAGGAGAAGACAACATTCACATGTCCTTCGGGAACCTATGGATATAAGGTACTACCATTTGGTTTATGCAACATACCAGCCACATTTCAAAGGGTGATACTTGGTATTTTCTCTGATCTTTTGCATGATTGTGTAGTGGTTTACATGGATGATTTCATAGTAATGGGTGATACTTTTGAAGAAACTCTACATAATATTATGAGAGTTTTGCAAAGATGTAGAGAAACTAATCTTTCATTGAGTAATGAAATTTTTCTTATGATTATGACTAAAGGTATTGTTTCGGGTCACCATGTTTATGCTGCAAGAATTAAAGTTGATGCAACTAGGATCAAAGTAATTGACAAGTTATCCCCACAAACTAGTCAAAATGGAGTTTGAAGTTTCCTTGGACATGCAGGTTACTATAGAAAGTTTTTTGAGAATTTTACAAAGATATCATCACCATTGTTTAAATTATTGACCAATGAATGTGAATTTCATTGGAGGGATGAGTGTCAAGCTGCATTCAATACACTCAAGGAAAAAATTTCTTTAGCACCTATCTTGAGAGGTCCAGATTGAAATCTATTTTTCATATTTCCACTGATGCCTCTGATTCATCTATAGGAGTGGTATTGCGCCAGAAGGAAAATCTCGTAACCTATGCTATTTATTTTGTTAGTAAAAATTTAACTCATGCAGAACTGAATTACACTGTAACTGAGAAAGAATTCCTTGTTGTAATTTATGATATTTATAAGTTTAGACATTACATTACTTGTTATGGAGTTTTTGTAAGTAATAATCATTTTTTTATTTCATACCTCATGAACAAACCCTAATGGCAGGATTACTAGGTGGCTTTTGTTGATGCAAGAATTTAATGTCATGGTATTGGATAGGCCTATAAAATAAAATCAGGTAACTGATTTCCTGTATAGGCTTAACCATGTAGGTGACGATGTTCATGTTAATGATAACTTTCCTCATGAAATTTTGTTTTCTATCTTTGTTAAAACAACTTGATTTGCAGGTATGGCCAACTACCTCGCTACA
>APFE031630990.1:0-12080 GCA_000404065.3 Pinus taeda
CTAGAAGATGTTAGGGAAACAGGGGTGGAAGGAGAGAAGGGCATGGAAGTGGGGTTAGAAGAACCCACAGAAAATGATCAATATCGCACAAACGACAAGGAGGCAAATAAAAAACAAAGGAAACTAAAGACAAGAAACACAAGGGACCCTGCAAACCCAAAATAGACATAACTCCCAGGGTGATTTTAAATAATCTGGAGCTGCAAGCGTACAAGGAACATATGGGGACATATGCCATTATCTGCAAGTTCATGGGACTATGGCCCACTGAAAAATATCTACAATCATGGATCAGATACCAGTGAAAACATAAAGGAAGCATAGATATTCACCTTGGGCCTAAGGGTTTCTTTATAGTGGTTTTCACGAATATTGAAGACAAGGACAAAATATTTGAAGGAGGGCCCTACTTTTATACTACTACAAGACTCTACATGAGACCTTGGGTCATGAACTTTGTACCAGAAAAGGAGACCTTTAGTTCAGTCTCGGTTTGGATAAGACTATACTCTCTACCTCTTGATTACTGGCAAAATGAATCGTTAATGACCATAGGCAATAAATTAGGACACTTTGTAAAAGCCTCTGAAGCCATTAGAAGGAGAAAATATAGTTCCTTTGCCAGAATTTGTGTGGAAATGGACCTATCAGGAGTCTACCATAACAGATAATATTGGAAGTTTTTGATGAAGAATGGGCACAAACAATAGATTATGAGCACATTCCATTCATATGTCGCAAGTGCCATGAACATGGACATCTTTTTAGAGATTGTCCGCTCAATAAGGAAATAAACAAAAGCAGAAGCACTATAGTGAAAGAAGCAGACAACTTTCAGAAAATAGTTAACAGAAGTAAAGGGAGTAAAAGAGGTTTGAGGAATCAGCAACGAGAAGAAAAACAACTCAGACAAAACAATTTCCAGGGGCTTCAGGAGGAGGAAGAGAATACTAAAGAAGAACAAGCAATGGAAGGAAGTTTTGTAGAAAAGGAGGAAGGGAAATACCTGGTACCAACACAAAATGATGAGTACCAGAAAGAGGCCACCATGAGTGATGTTGAACAAGAAATGGATCAGGAAACAACCCAGAGTGATATGAAGATGGAGGATCACGAACTTCAAGAAATTTTGGAGAAAGATAATGTAGATCTAGAAGGCTTCTTAGAACAAGGAACCAAAGAGGGACTGGATTCATTACCTCAAAAGGAGTTCCACAGAGTTCAGCAGCTATTCATCTGGAAAACCCAGAACAACGGATTTGAAAAGATAAGGAAGAACGAAAAAAAAAGTAGCGAAGGAGTGAAAGCTTTGAAAGCTACACCAGGATTAGCTCCAAGAATCCCAGGGAAGAAAAGAGGCCAGAAAAAACAGAATGAGTTGTTGACGGAATGTGGGAAGCTAATGATAGATTCACATAAGATGAAAGATCTATCCAGTTACTCCTTTTAAAATATTTGATAATGAAGTTTACTTCTTGGAATATAAGAGGTCTAGGTAATAAAAGAAAACAAATATTATTAAGTAACAGAATGAAGCAAGTAGCACTAGATGTGATCTTCATTCAGGAAACAAAATGTTTCATTCAAAAGATAAAAAAAAACACGGTAAATGGCTCAATATATTTGAGTCTTTCGAGGTCAAAGCAGAGAATACAACTATAGGTATTCTCATGCTTTAGAACCCCCAAAAGATTGACATGATAGATGCAGATGCATCTAGAAATTATCTTTCAGTGGTCATTCGAATAGTGGGAAATAAGGAAATGTACTTCGTTAGGAATGTGTATGGTCCCCAAGGTTGGAGGGAAAACTCTTGTTTCTTGATTCACTGACGAAGCTCTGGGAATGCCATGCAAAAATCCCCTAGATCCTGGGAGGGGATTTCAATATGATAAAAATGTTGTCGGAAAAAAAAGGAGGAACTAGAATTCTAACCAAATATTCTTGTGAGTTGCAAACCTTCCTAGATAGTATGAAGCTTGTGGATATCGCCATGATTAATGGTACCTTTACTTGGAATAATAAAAGAGGAGGAGAGTATCAAGTGGCATCCAAACTGGACAAATTTATAATCTAAGAAGATCTTATGATCAAGGACAAGGACATAGTTGCTAGTATTGTTCCCTTTGGAGGCTCAGATCACTAGCCGATACAACTGGACATTCAGGGTATAGGCAAACCCAACAACAGACCTTTCATATTTGAAAATATCTGGCTCTCCCACCCAGACTTCTATAACAACATTATTATCTGGTGGGCAGAAGATTTGGATATTCAAGGCACTAGAATGTTCCTTCTTCAAAAAAGACTCAAACACATTAAACTCCAGCTCAAGGAGTGGAATAAGAAGGAATTTGGGAACATTTTTGAAGAAAAGGAAATTGTGGAAGCAAAAATTCACAGACTCAACCAAACCCTGATTACAGAGGGTTTTGATAAGGAGCGGAATGAATTGGCAACTAAATATCATCAAGATTGGGACAACTTATGTAAGCAAGAGGAAATTATTTGGAGGCAATCCAGAGTGCAATGGATGAAAGAAGGAGATCACAACACTGGATCCTTCCATAAAGCCACTATGGCGAACAAAGCTCACAAGAGAATTTCTACTATTAAGGACAAGAAAGTAATATGCTTAGCACGCATGAAGAGATAGAAACAGAACTAGTTCAACACTCTCGGGGCATTGCTCAGGAAACCTACACTAACAGAGATCAATCTATCAGGGAGATCACTAAGAATATACCTAAGCTAGTCTCCAAAGAAGACAATTGCAACCTCAACAGACCAGTGTTAGAAGAGGAGGTCAAGGAGGTCCTTAAAGAGATATAGAATGGCAAGGCACTAGGTCCGGATGGGTTCAATCTAGAATTCTTCAAATCTTGTTGGAATATTGTAAAACAGGACATTCTGAGCGTGGTGGAAGACTCAAGGAGGGATAAAACTATCCTGAAGGCGCTTAACACCACCTTTATCGCGTTGATCCCTAAACAAGATATAGCCCTAACTCCTGATAGGTTCAGACCCATTGCCTTGCGCAATGTTGTCTACAAAATCATCTCCAGAGTGGTTGCCAATAGATCAAACCCATTCTTCCTACCCTGGTGGCAATGGAATAGTCAGTATACGTGGAAGGAAGACAAATCCTCGACAACATCATTCAAGCTCATGAGGTGGTTCACTCTTTGACAATAAACAAGAGAGCTGGTATGATCATGCAACTGGACATAGCCAAAGCCTATGATAAGCTAAACTGGACATATATCAGAAAAGTTCTTGCTGCTTTTGGATTTGATCATAACTAGATTAGATTGGTTATGGCCCTAGTCACTTCACCCAGCTTTTCAATCCTAGTTAATGGATCACCCTCGGAGACTTTCACTCCTTCAAGAGGCTCAAGGTAAGGAGATCCACTCTCTCCCTTTCTTTTTATTCTAATGATGGAAGGACTGGGATAATGATCAGAAAAGCGAAGGTTGGGGGCTCAATCAAAGGTCTCCAATTTTCAGAAGAAGGGCGTGCTTTAACACATCAAAAATTTGTGGATGACACTATGCTACAAGGGATCCCCACAGTCAAGGAAGCTCTTGCCTATAAGGAAATCCTGAAAGACTTTGCCATGGCTTCAGGTTTGGAGGTAAATCTTTCTAAATCTAAATTTTTTTTCTTAAGTACTCACATTGCTATTCAAAGGAACATTGCTAGAATTATGGGCTTCCAAAGAAGATCCTCTGCTCGAAGTATTTGGGAGTTCCTCTCACTGCCAAACCCTTACACAAGAGCACATGGGAACCTGTTATCAACGAATTTCTAGACAAGGTCAAGAAATGGACCTACAGATCTCTAAATTTGGCTAGAAGGTTAGTGCTAACCAAACCTATCCTTCAATCTATCCCTGCCTTTATGCTATTTGTTCTACCAGCTCCTCAAAGTGTTCTACATCAACTTAGTTCCATCCAACGAAACTTCCTCTGGGGCAAGGGGGAGGACCGTAAGAAATGAGCCTTGGTAGCTTGGGATAAGATATCCAAACCTAAGAGCTTTGGTGGGCTAGGTTTGGATGACCTTGACTTGCTCAGCAAGGTTATAGGTGCCAAAGTATGGTGGCGTTGGGTTAAAGAGCCATAGACTTAGTGGGTGACCATTTGGAAAGAAACATATGCCAGCTCCTAGCATAACCATGATCTAATAATAATGTCAGGTCACAGAAAGGGCTCGCAAATTTGGAACAAAGCCTGGGATAAGAGGAGTTTGGTTCAAGAAAACAGCTTCTGGGAAATCAGAGAAGGAAATCTGAGCCTCCTCTGGGAGGACAGATGGAAAAAAAAACCTATATTATTAAATGAAGACCTAAGGGATCTTAAGGAAATCACTGATAGCAACAAACTTTCTAAGGTGAAAGACTTTTGGGAGCAAACCAATAACAATGATAAATGGAGAATCTAGAGGAATTTTGATTTTAGGGACAATAGTACCCTAAAGGCTAAAGTAGAAAATCTTAAGGAGAAGTTAGATCAAAGGAATATTATGAAATCTGAGGGCCATGATCAGCTAATACGGGCAATAATAGTGAGGGGGTTTTCAACCTCAAGGAAGCAAAGCTCATTCTCCTTGACCTTAATTCTCAATCTCCAAACAAAACCTGGCTTAACCTTTGGAGACACTAGGGCTGGATAAAGATTAAGCTTTTCATGTGGCTTGTTCAGCAGAGGAAAATTCTAACCTAGGACAATATTAGGAAAAGGGGCATTCTGGGACCGCCCAGATGTCAGCTTTGTGAGGGGCAAGAGGAAACCATGGAGAACCTTCTCAACAGTTGTATGTTCTCCTCTAGTCTGTGCGACTCTTTTGCTTTTATTTTTGAACAGACGGATAGGGATATAAATAGCATCTGCAATACCCTGACCAACTGGAGAAAGGATTTTACAAACAATGAAGTTCTTGCCACAGCTTGGGCCCTCTTTCCAAGCTTCATTGTTTGGAATGTTTGGAAAGAGAGGAACAATCGAATCTTTAAAGATGTGAAAAGAACTTCCCAATGTATTTTTGAACTGATATTAAAACAACTCAAGGAAACAGTTAGCACCATAGTGTGAAACATCCCCAAGAACCCTTTGTTGGCTACTGAGCTAAGAATTATCTATGAACTGGGCCTGCAAGGCATCCTTCCTCAGGGTCTAGATAGAAATCCAAACTCCCTGAGGGATGCAAAGGATTTCTGGCACCCTCCTCCAAAGGTATATTTGAAATACAACATAGAAGGAGCTTCAAAAGGCAACCCGGGCGTAGTTGGTTATGGAGGGGTCCTTAGAGATGAGGATGGTAGTGTCCTCTTCATTTTCCACTATCATCTGGGACTGACCACTAATAACTTGGCATAATTGATGGCTATGGAACAATGTTTAGAGTTCCTGAGTCAAGACAATAGACAAAATGTGATAGTGGAGGTTGACTCTGAACTTATTATCAATTCAGTCACGAAAATCAGCGCGGGTTCTAAGCCAGAAAAAGTATAAAAAAAATGGAGACTAATTCAAGGATATCAATGGATTCAACACCACCTTCAAAGCCTCCGTACAGTTGGCTTGAGGCATGTCCGCAGGTCGGCGAACAAAGTGGCTGATTTGCTTGCCAACCACGGTGTTATTAGCACAAAGATTAGAGTGGCTTCAAAATGGCATGAGCTGTTGTAGAGAAGGTTAAAGGCGGTTGTTCAGGAACATGCAGAAAATGATAAGTTGGAATTTAAAGACAGAGCTTGGGAGGAGGGATCAAATTGATTCAACCTTTGCTTTCATCACTAGCATGTGTCTTCATTATCGGTTAGACAGTTCTGTGCGTGGCGGATTCCTAGTCTGGTCACTCATATTCCCAGAGAAAACAAGAGGATGATCCCTAGTTATCGTGGGGATCGAAATGAGTCCCTCAGATCTTCGTCTAATGATAAACCCCTCATCTATTCAGGGTTTCAAGTTCAAGGAAGGAAGATCCACAAGCACAGACCAAGCACTGTTTTTTTCGGAGGCCGATCCTTCAAGATTTTGGAGTCGCGGCATGGTTTACCGCCCCCCATGTGGTTTCTAGTTGATTGCACTGCTTTTTATTCGAAAGCGGTTTGGATGAAAAATCCGCACTCCCATTCACCCTCCAAGATGTGGCAAGGAGAGGGTTCCATAAACCGCTCTTCCCCTCTTACTATCGTCGACCCTTCTTATCCCTTGCAATATCGACATCATCCATTGGATCTAGTCATCGACGATCAAGGGTTGCGATGGTTCGTGCAACTTGGGGGCATGACTTTTATACTTCGCCCTTTTTGACGGAGCGATATCCTCCTCGACCGTCGATCTTAATGCCTTTTTATTGGATAGCTCAGATGAATAGGGCTTTTTCTTAAGTGGTGTTGCCGATTAGTTCACGTGCTTCCCGGAAGCCAGGTGGCATTTTTGTTCGTTTTCCATGGGTTCATGTTTCTTTGTGAAACTTTAAAGTTCTAACCTGGAGGTCTGGTTCTCCTTGCATGTAAAATTGTACACTATATTTTTGGTTTTATGAAATAGAATAATAGAAGGATCCTTGCTTTAGCAAAAAAAAAGGTTGTTTGTTTGGCAATATTTTTATGGTTCAAAGTATAGAAATTCTATGTGCATGTTAGCTTTGCTTTGGCCGTATTTAATACGAAGATTTTTTTTGTTTTAATGAGAAAAGGTTAAAAAAAACAAAACCTTAACTATCATGATTTATTATTAAAATTTATTACTAGTATAGATTCATCTAAGAAAGAGTTTGCATTTCAATAATTTGATTTCATTGATCCCTTTCGATGTTTAGTAGATTTGGAATTAAGATATGCATTCTTGGTAGATCATTAATTATGGTGTATCTAAGTTGTATATATACGATTGGAAAAATAGCTCAAAATATGGGCAACTATAAATTGACTATTTTATTTTAATTATTAATTTTACTTTCTAATTTAATTTAATTTAATTTAATTTTTATTTTTATATAATTTAACTGAGTCAAAATGTTTAGATAACATAATAGTAACAAACTACAACATCTCTTCTATATTAGGCTAGAATAGGCTTGAAATTTCAAAACAGATACAGGCATGAGATTCGATGATTTTCGCACCTCCCCACCAGTATTCACAATTCCCACCAGTATTCACAATTTTGGAATTTCAAAACAGAGCTACCAAATTCAATGATTTTCCCACTCCCCACCATTATTCACAATTTCAATAGAAAAAACTTTGAAGGTTTTGAAATTTTCTTGTTTGTACTAGGTAGGAAAATGATTTTCGCACTTCCCCACTAGTGTTTACAACTTTGGATAGAGCTGCCGAATTCGATGATTTTCCCACCTCCCCACCATTATTCACAATTTCAATAGAAAAAACTTGACGGTTTTGTAATTTTCTTGTTTGTACTTTGACGGCTCCCGCCGTTTGATTACACCTGTTCAACTTTTATTAAGGGTCCGGATGGCTTTAATGCAGAATTACTCCACGGTACGTCGTCTCGTGGTTTGGGTTTAGGGTTTTAACCCGCTCTTCCGGTTACCGAGGCACACCTGCCGGTTCCTATCCCTTTTGTTAACGTTGCCGGGTTTCACTTACCATTTCCTCACTTCGTTTTGTTGGGAGACGCTCTGTCTGTGCCGCGGGAAGAACTCGGGTTTTTGCTCCAGGGTTTCAATGACGCCTTCGCCGTGGCTTGCCGTTGTTCTTAAGACTGTGGGTAACACTTTCGAGTCCCTGTTCTGTTGTATTAATGTTTATTTGGTATTTTCTCTGGTACTGTTAGTCAATAGCATATCGTTTTGGATTCCATACCCTCACTGCTTGCAATTCTCAGTTTAATTGGTCTGGTTTATTCCTAATTTGCAGGGTTACTCCGACTTCCACGCTTCTCTGGATCTCCTGGTAAGCTTACTTTCCCTGATAAATGTTTTGGGCTTTTATGGTTTCGTTCCTAACGTTTTTCTGCCACTGTCAGCAGGTCATGATGGTCTTTTTCTGGTTGTATCGAGTCTCTTCTGCATATACAGGTAACTGTCGTCAACTCTTGCCGGATCTTTACCTCATTTTCTGGATTAGGTTTTTCATGCCGGTTTCTAACATAGTTGTTTGGTGTTTTTCTTTCTTTCACAGATACCCACTTGTCCCCTTCGATGTCCAATGCTGTCCTTCGAACTCGCTGGTGGATTCGTGACTTCAGTCACCGGGTAGTTCTACTCCACTTGTAGACAATATGTTTGTTTGTCGATGTTGAATGTTCTGTAGGTTCTTTGTCTTCAGTTTAAACTCGGCCCTGTGGGTTAATGTCCCTTCAGATTATTGTTTGCTCGCTTTCGAGTTCTGTAATTGTATAACCCTTTTCGGGTTCTGGTTATTCGCTATCCTCCTTTTGGAATAACTCTGGTTGGGTAGTCCGTTGACGGCATCTGGGTGTTCGGTCGAGTCGTTGAGGGTCTCCTCGACGGTGTTGAGCCCTCCTCTTGTTATCTTGTATTTGGGCACCACAAGCCCTCGGCGTCTTATTTCAACTGCTATGATTTAAGTTATTTTTGGTTACGTCGTCACTGTGTGTGTCGTTGATTCAACAATGAATCCCCGCCTGTACTTTATATATATATGTATGGCTTAATATACTCAAAGATTTCTTTTCTACAGGGGTTATTTGACTCTCGCTCTTTTATGTTATTGTCAATGAAACATGGAAATTCACAACTCCGTTCTCGAATATTTGATACTATTACATATATCAGTTAAAAGAAAGAATTTATCATGTGTCCTGTTCGAATTCTGTAGCTTTCGTTTCATGCATTCAATATCATGAGGGTTTGTCAAATTTTACAGTACCTGTAGATTCTCCGTTGCCGAATGAAAGTTTTCTTTTATCTGTGGGCCGTTTCCGGGACTCTTCACTGTTCTTTCGTTCACAGTTAATGATTCAGGTCGACTTCGGTCGTCCGCCTGTACCTGATTCGCTTTCTCTATTTGCTCCTTCTATTATGTAGTTGCTACTCACACACTTCACACACGATGATAATTTCTAAATAACAAAATAATTCTGAGTTCGTGATTCTGATGGCAGAGAATAATCTTGTGATTCAATTTTACAGTAATGAATGAAACAAATGTATCTTCTTCTTTTCTGATAAACCAAGATGGTTATGTTTGCTCTGTTTCTTTTCGGGGGAGAGAACCCGTACAATGCTGTCCCTCCTGTTTTTAAATAAAATGTTTTCAACTGTTCTTGGTAAAACTACTTTAACAGAAAGTAACTATTTTGCCAGTTATGAAACTAATTCTAACTGTTACAACTGTAAAGAACTAATTTAGTTAATTGTCCTGTAATCAGTTTCCTAAACAACTGTGACAGAAAAAATAAAAAAAACTAAAGTAAAAGTAAAATCAAATGACCGACAAGCCCAACACTTGTCTAGTTAAAATGAATGACCATTTGTTCCTGAATTCTTCATGAGACTGTCAGCCTTTTAAGTCTCCTCAGAGCTGGATGCTCCTGCATCATACTTGACAAGAAAATCAACCCATGACGGAAAATTTTCGCATCAAATTCTATCTCTAAACTGGAGAAAGCCTCTTGACCCCATCAATTCCTTTATATTTCTAAACATGGAAATTAAAATATTATTTATTGATCACCAATTTTAACAAAAATGTTATTGTTATTAATACTCTTAATTTGGTTTATATAAATGTTTTTATTATTTTCAAATAAAAAATTAAAATTAATTTAAAAATATAATTCATCAATATATCGATCTAATATTTTAAAATAAACTCTTACTTTTAATATAACCATTTAAAATTAAGTCGTTATATTTAAGATAACAATTTATTTATATTTATACTCCTTGAATTTGTTCATTCCACCTTGATTAATGTTGTTTGTTTGGTTCTATTTTTATGGTTCAAAGTATACCAATTCTATGTGCATGCAAGCTTTTCTTTGGTGATCTTTAAAAAGAAGACTTCGTTTTTTTTAATGAGAAAAGGTTTTAAAAAACAAAATCTACCATGATTTATTGTTATAATTTATTAACTTGTAATATATTTATTATAATTTTATCAAATAGTATAAATTTATTTGAGAAAGAGTTTGCATTCAAGAATTTGATTTAATTGATCTCGCACATTTGAAATTAAGATATGTATAACTGGTAGATTATTAATTATGATATATTTAAGTTATATATGTAATCATTGATAAAAGACAAAATAGCCTAAAATATAGGAAACCATAAATAAATTATTTTATTATAATTATTAAATATTATTTTTAATTTAATTGTATTGTATTGTATTGTATTGTATTTTTATGTAATTTGACTGAGTCAAAATGTCTAGATAATAAAATAGTAACAGATTACAATATCTCTTTTATATTAAGCTAGATATAAGCTAGAGTGCTAGATTAAAGTTAGAATTTCAATACACATATACTCGAATTTAATAATTTTCGCACCTTACCACGAGTATTCACAATTTCAACCAAAAAAATTCAAAGTTTTGTAATTTTCTTGTGTGTATTTAAATCACCCATGACAAAAGCTTTTCCCATAATATTTCATCCTTAGGCTAGAAAGAGCCTCTTGACCTCATCAATTACTTTATGTTTCTCAACATGGAAATTAAAATATGATTTATTTATCACCAATTTCAACAACAATATTATTGGTATTTTTACTCTTAATTTGTTTATATAAAAAAAATTTCTATAATTTTTAAAAACAAAATTATAATTAGTTAAAAAAAATATTCATGAATATATCGATTTAATATTTAAAGTAAGTTGTTATATTTGATGCAACCGTTTAAAATGAAGTTGTTATATTTAAGATAACAATTTATTTATATTTATACTCCTTAATTTTGTTCATTCCACCTTGATTAATGTTGTTTTTTTTGGTTATAATTTCATGGTTTAAAGTATACCAATTTTATGTGCGTGCAGGTTTTGCTTTCGTGAGAATTTTTTTAACGTGAAAAGGTTAAAAAAAAAATCTTAATTACCATGATTTATTATTAAATTTTATTAATGAGTATAGATTTATATACAAATAATTTTGTATTTCAAAATACAGGCACCAATAAAATTGACTATTTTATTTAATTATTAATTATTTATTTTTTATACTTTTTTTTAGAAAAATCAAAAATGTTTAGATGCCAAATAGTAACATAGTTAATATCCTCTTTTATATTGGGCCGGAGTAGGTTGGAATTTCCAAAAACAGATAGACACACCGGTCAAATTTGATAGTTTTTGCACCTTCCCACTAGTATTCACTGCTCACAGGAAATTTTCCCATCAATTCCATATCTGAAATGAAAAAAATCCTCTTTACCCCATCAATACCTTATGTTTCTAAACATAAAAATTAAAATATTATTTATTTATCACCAATGTTATCAAGAATCTTATTGTCATTATTACTCTTAAATTGTTTATATAAATATTTTTTTATGATTTTTAAATACAAAATTATAATCAGTGAAAAAAAATATTCATCAATATATCGATTTAATATTTTAAAATAAGCGGTTATATTTAATATAACCATTTAAAATTAAGTTGTTATATTTAAGATAATACTTTATTTAAACGTATACTCCTTAATTTTGTCCATTCCACTTTGATTAATGTTGTTTGTTTGGCTATATTGTTATGGTTCAAAGTATACCAATTCTATGTGCATGCAAGCTTTGCTGGGGTGATCTTTATTAAGGTTTTTTTTTAATAGGAAAAAGTTTAGAAAATACAAAATTTTAATTATTATGATTTTTTATTAAAATTTATTACTAGTATAGATTTATCTTAAGTGCGGATTTAACATGAGCCTAGAAAGATCAAATTTTTTCATGCACAATCTTCTTTAGAGTCCAAAATTTCATTATTTAAATTGCATTTCAAAATGCTAAATAGAGTATATATGACCAAATAAACGTTTCAACCATAAAAAGCTTAATTTTTTTGATGATATATACATAAAAAAATTTAAATGATAAACAATATATACATAATTGACATTAAAATATTTTACAT
>APFE031630999.1:0-24926 GCA_000404065.3 Pinus taeda
AGCAGGTCGCTCTTGAACATGACACTTTCACCTCATCATCATGACCATGTGGGTTTGGTCATTCAGCTTGATGGTTATCACACCGTTGTTCTATCATATCATCCATTACTTTTTTCTGGATCAATGCTGCCAATTCACTTCAGTGTCGCCAATATGTTCAAGAGAAGTCATTCAGTTCAAAAATTCATCCTTTACAATACAATAAAACTTCATTTTCATGCCCGCCATTCCTAAACCTTGTGTCATTAGTCGATGTTTCATCTCCAAAATCATTTACCTCATTTTGTGTCGTTGATGTGGGATACATCAAGGCCCTCCTGCGATGAGTTGCTTCTTGTCGACATCAGCACATCATCCAAGAAGTTGACTTAGAAACACCCCTTCAGTACCTTGAGGCTTGCATACATCAATGGCAGGTTTCTCACTTTCGGTGATAGGTTGACATCACTGGCCTTTAACTGAAAGACTTCATATGGTGTTCGATATCAAATCATTTATTCACACCATGCGAAATGTACTGCAGTACCATAAGGGTCATTATCATTATCGATGATTCCTCTCGCGTCTGTTAACAACTCACATCATTGGTTGGTAATTAGATGATGTCTCTCCATGTTTGAATTCAGATCATCTATTCACATGGTTATACTTGTAGATTGAGTGAAGATTGAACGAGATTGAAGACCACGGATCTAGTTTCATCCATTCGGGCTACAATATATTTTCAAGAGTACTATATCAAATGTACAAATGGCCTTACATTCATGGTCATCCATTCATGGGTCTATATCTGTAAACAACTATATTTGTACATGTAATGAAATTTTATAAGCTGAGCATGGGTATGCCTTCCCTCAACTAGTTCGTGAGAAAAAATCAAATTATCACGATATTTGTATTGTAACTGATGCAGGTCACCTTCCACTTCGAAACCTTATCTCCAAATGGTAAAGCATTTCACTCGACATGTTTATTTTCGACTTCTTGCTATAGGGGGAAACTGTTACAGGTCAATTTGGGCACATCAACCCCGACTTCTAGATCAGTACAATTAGGGTTTATCCATCCCTAATTCAGTTGTTTTCATTACCTAATGAGGTCAACCTACATCATGCTTTCCTCCCAAGACTTTCCATGACACCATTCATCCAAAAAGTGGCCCTAAGGAGATCAGCATAGGTAGCCTTCTATCAAGCTATATTGCAATGCAGGAACTGCACTGACTAGGTGCACTGCAGTGCACTTAGCGTTTGTTTCACCTGCGTTGAGCGAGTTTCAAATAATTTTTTAAATGAATCCATTAGATTACTCATCCAATAGATACTTTTGGAGGTTTCCAAGTTGGTTGAGCTCTCATTTGGATGAGGAAGAGGATTAATGAACCTCAATCCATTATCCCTTCCTTCATGGAAACACCTCCCAAATTTGGTAGAGCATTCATGAGGGCCATTAATGGCTTAACCTCCTCCATTAAGCTATAAATTGATCAAGAATTCAAAGGCTGAAAAAGGTTGGAATTTCTTGAGCTAAGGAGATGCTGTTTGAATGAGATTAGTGAGAGTATTGTAATGATGTTGAGTTGTTGCTTCATGAGGAGAGAAGGGATTGAACTGGAAGGAAGTCACTGAATCAAGCATGAACATTCATGGGTTGTAATCTTTCCTTCTATCAATAAAGAATTCAAAGCTTTTTCCATTCATGTTCTTATATGTATATCGTATTTTGGATTCTATGATATGTTTAATTAGCAGATCTATATTTAATGCTTTGATTGGGTTTTGTCTCGGCTTGTGTGCAGGTACTTTCCAAGTGAATTAAGTACGGAAAAGAGTGGTAGAATCGATCAAAGGAGAGAGGGAGCAAGCGAAAGCTACAAGTTGGATTCTCTTCCTGCTTCTCTTATTTGTTGATTATAGAAAATGTAGCGAATTACTTTGCCTATTGTTTCTAAACTAGCTACTAAGTCTAGAGGGTTAGGCGTTTGTAAAAACCACTAGATTTGCCCAAAACAACTGTAAATTTCTATCCACCGTAAATTCAATTTTTACCATCAACAATGCTATAGATCTCTGAAGCACCAGTTCCATTCTTGCCTCACGCAAGCACCCTATCGTCAGTTCTTCTCTTTCTCACCATCCTTACATATAATGTTCAGTGCATGAGTTTCCAATTTTCTCAAACGATGGTGAAATTTGTTTTTCTCAATTACATGTCCACAATGCCTGCCTGACGATAAAATGTCTAGGTAATGTCTATGTTTCTCTCTAATTTAATTTTTCAGCAGATTAAAATTGTGAAATAGGTCAAAAAATCCATTTTTTTTTTAAATTTTTCTTCCTACGTGTTGCATTCGACAAATTCAGCTTGCACTGATAGTGGTTCACCCTATAAATTTATAGGGTGCACCGCAGTTTAGTGAGTGAACTTAATGCACCTTTTTTTGTGGTGCATCTACTAAATTAAAACACACAAAGAAAAGCTATAAATTGTACGTTGGTGCATACATTTTTAGGTTACGCCCAGTGTATTTATATTCATAAGATGGACCACACACACAATATTAAAAAATATAGCTCAGTACATTCGATAACCTGAATGTTTGGTACTCGTGTGAAAAGGTTATAGGTGCGCACCGGTGCATAATTTTTTCTAGTCGCATCGCGATGAAAATGTATTTATGTGAACCAAAAGCAGTGTTTCATACATATGTATGCACCGTTTACAATGTTGTTATGTTTGATAACACAGTGAAGCCGATGCATTACTATTTTTTTGGCGCACAAGGGATTTTTTTTCTTTTTAACTGAAAGTTATGTTTCCATATTTATAGATAAGTTTCTCATTTAATAAAAAAAAATATGTTTTATGTGTAAGGATGATGTAATTCATACGTCAATCATGTAGTAGAGACATCAACAAAGGGAGCAATAGTAGGAGTAGGACCAAATGATAGACCAGTACAATGTGTTCCAATCATGGGAGACCCGAGAGAGGGAGAGGGATTTATACCCTCGCCCAATTATAACAGTGACCTGAGCGCTCTTGAGGAATGTAGGCCTCCTTAAATTTCTATGAGGAGGCTACATCCCTGAAGTCACACTCTATCTTGTTGGCACATCTACTCCATCGGTGGAGTGTCTAGGAGCAGGCTTTCCATGTTGTTCCTGAGACATGGTATAGGCCCTCTGAGGAGGACATGTATTTTATCATTGGCCTATCTAGAAGAGGGAAGGATTTCCCCGAGTTCCCTTATGTACTCCATGGTGCTACAATAGAGATTAATATTGTCTACTCTCAGAGATATGTTGGGGCTCATATAGTCTGTTTAGCATATTTTCAAGTGTGTGTTGGACAACTACAGATTGCTTCTTTTGCTTGATAGGAGGTTAGGTGTCTCTCATTATCAGTGATCACCATTTCACACTTTAATAGTGATGGGTGGTGCATTAGTTTCCCTCTTTTGTATTATGTTGATTCTTTGATATAGGCACCATAATGTATCAGATGGTCAACCATTTTTTTGAGGTAGTTTTGTAAGGCTTTAGATAAATTTCGTGTGATGATACATGGGAGAATGAACTTCCCTTTCACTTTAAATCTTTTATTTTTTATTTTTTGACAGGTTTCTAGAGATGAGGCCTACATTTGACCGTCATCATCCTAGGTCGATGAATTAGGTGTATACGTGCATGTGGGGCCAGATGATGCCCAAGAGGGGCCTGTTGGAGTATCCAGTTAGGATTTCCACCCAGGCGCTGACGTTACTAACCAGTGAGGATGACCACACGTTTATATTGTTATCATTTATGTATGTGGGTATGGATTGGAGATAGAGTCCCAACATCCTCTTCACACCAGATGCGCTTGCAGATGATCGAGGTAATTTTAGTGTTTTCTTTAAATTAATCTAGTTTCATTTTCTTGTCTTAATTAATTATAATATAATTTATTCTAGCATGTTCTTTAATGAAATTGTCTAATTATTGTTATGTAATATATATTTTGTAGACATCAACACATTCCTTGGGGATATGCCTCCTCCCCCACCGGAAGGAGAAAATAAGGAGATGGGTGAGGTCCAAGATGGTGATGCACATCCTCAAAGGGGCATGGGCATCCGTGCATGTAGGGATGATCTAAGATTTAAGATGGACTACTTTGGCTGATTATCTAGAGTTTTAGCTACCGAGGGAGTTTGATCCTTAGTGCATATCCTAAGTTCATGTATCTCTTTAGGGATTGCCCGCGTCAGATGATGAATGTTATGTGTCATATCATCAGAGCTAGTAGGCTACTAAAAGCTATTTGGGATTCAAGGCATGCAGTGCCAGATACGTCAAATGAGTCTTCACACAATAATACCCCACCAGATGATGATGATGAGGGTGGTGATCATGCTTCTGGTAGTATTACCCCATCGGATCCTGGTTATGGTTTCGATTATCCTTTTGGTAGCACTACCCCATCGGATCACGGTGAGGGTGTAAGTGATCCTTCTGGTAGTACACCTCCTCATCATTCACCTGAGGATTACATCCTAGATCTAGAGGATGTGAAACATGTTTCTACTGAGAGAGCAAACCGACCACCTTCTCCTCCTCCTTAGAGTTCGATAATTGAGGTAGTACTTGATCATCCATTGAATTCTGCTACGGACCAAGCTGCCACTACTACGTTTGTTGTATTAGGTATTTAATAGCATTTATTTGACTTATATATATATATATTATATTATATATATATATATATAATATATATTATATATATATATATATAGATATATATAGATATCTATATCTGGTGCATTTTTTTCTTCATGTTTATGTACTTACTTTATATGTTGGTGTTGATGTGTATATTGTCAGGTCATGTTAGATATGTTCATTTAATGTGCTTGTAGATAGATGTGTAGGTGATAGTAGGGTGAAAGCATGAATATGGGTTACACTTATGGGCCAAATGTGGCGATGAAATTTCAAGTTTTTCCTCTTTTATCGAATTAAAACCCTGGAAATTCATATAGGCACTATGAATTTTGATTTAGAGTAAAAGGATAAATTGTGGAGAATTATGTTGCTATCCTAATGATATTTCTTACAAAAATATTTGATGTCATATAATATGTCAATTTTCCATTAAATGAAATGCTTGTCCTTCCAAATTTTCACAAATCGTAAGAGGTATGTGTGTGTTCACGTAGCATAACTTAGCCTAAAATGTGTAATTTTAAAAAAATACATACATGAACATGATCTACAAGGAGAGACCTGAGCTTTTCATATTAAAAATTTATTTTTTATGCAAAAATATAGTTTTTATTATTTTTCAAAGTTTGTAAAGTAATATTTCAATTTCATTTTGTAGAAACATGTGTTCATGTAAGGTTTTTTAAAACTATTTAAATAATTTAAGAGCCAAAAGAACCCTTTTGAATAAGATTCATAAATGAAGATAGTTGTACTTTTTGAAATTATTTCTTTGTGTGTATTTTATGATATTGATTTTTTATTCAAACTCTTTAAAATAGTTCAAAAACATTTTAAGCATTATGTTTAAAAGAAATTAGATGAAAAAATATCATATGAATTCAAAAATTTCAAACTCATATGCCATTGGATAGAGGATTCCTTTATGAATCCAACGTGATCAAATCTACCACCTAAGGACAAATTTAGCCCTAATTCTGTTAGGGTACAAAATGGTGTTGTAGGAAATTTTGTAGAAGGGG
Organism: Pinus taeda; assembly: GCA_000404065.3. NCBI lineage: Eukaryota > Viridiplantae > Streptophyta > Pinopsida > Pinales > Pinaceae > Pinus > Pinus taeda. The sequence continues at coordinate 5,729 of APFE031630999.1, forward strand.
TGTTGAAATTGTGTATTTTAGGACTTAAGAGGCTTGATCGAGCGCCTAAATTTCAAATTCAAATATCTCAATTGAGGGCTTCTTAACCCTTGATCAAGCCATATACATGGTTAACAAGGGCTCGATCGAGCCTCTTAAATAAAAAAATAAATGATCTAAAATCAAGCTTTAACCTTATTTTAAAAAATTCCAAATCTTATTAGAATTATTTGTTATCCTCTCATGTAGAAACCTATTAAATTTAAATATAATAAAAACAAATATTGTTATTTTATTAAATAATGATGAAGATTAAATAAAAAATTTATATTATTATTTTGATGTTAATATTAAATTTATTGATTTTGGATTAATATAATATGATTAACGATTAATATAATCCGAAATTTTCTATATTATAATATATACTAGCACAACCACATTAATAAATGTGGTCTATATACACCATAGGCATCAACAAAAGAGTCATTAACACAAAAAGAGTCATACAAGCTGATTCAATATGTTAATTTTATTTAACCTATTTTTTTTTTTAAATCTAGCATAGTAAAATATATAATATTTTTAAAATCCTAAGTAATCATAACCTAAAGCTACCTTCAAGGAAATAAAACCTAAAAATTTTCAATTGGAAGACATGAAATGATCTATGTATATTTGATGGAGGTGGCTAGAACATTAATATTTTGGAAAATTTTAGATAATATTTCCAAGGAAAATTATTATTTTCCCTCCACGTGAATGTACAACATACTTTTGAAACATTGAATTTTAAATATGTATTATATAGAAAGTTAAATTGTTGTACATCATCAAAATATATCATTTTTTTTTATTTAAACATAATATTTTAATTGTCAAACTATTTAATTTTTTATGAAATATAGAGGAGAGCGAGTGGGAGAGAATGGTAAGAGAGAGAAGGGGACACAAATATGGAAAGAGGGAGAGGAGGAGAGAGTCTCCGAAAAAGAGAGGGAGCTCGAGAGATGGAGTTGGAGGAAAATATAGGGAAGGAAGAAGTTCAATACATATAGAGAGAGAAAGGTGGAGAGAGAGAGAGAGATAGCGACAAGGGAGAGATGGAGAGAGAGAGTGTGTATGTTTGGGGGTGAGATAGAAAGACAAAGAAGGAGAGATGGAGAGAAGTGGGAGAGAGAATGAGAGAGGGAGGGAGATAGTCAACAAAGTTACAGGATGAAGCTAGAGAGAGAGAGAGAGAGAGAGATGAGGGGGAGAAACAAAGGGAGGTGGGAGAAAAAGGAAGAGAGAGAGGACTTGAGAGGGAAGAAGAGAGAGAGATATGGAGTTGGAGGGAGAGAGAGAGGGAGGAAATAAGAAAGAAATATATAGAGAGAAATATGGAGAGAGACAAAGACGGAGTGGCAAGGGAGATAGACAAAGAGAGAGGAAGTGATAAGGGAGATGGAGAGAGAAGGATAAAGGAGCATAGGAGGGAAGAGTGATAGAATGGGAGAAAAAGGGAAAGAAGGGGAAGAGAGAGAGAGAAGGAGAGGTAGAGGTATGGATATATAGATAGATATAGAGGAACAATGTGTATGTTTGTAGGGTGATATAGAGAGATTAAGAAGGATAGATAGAGGGAAATAGAGATACAGATGGAAGGGGGAGAGAGAAGAAGAGAGAGTTAGAGGGAGGGAGGGAGGGAGGGAGAGATAGATAGATATGAAGAGAGAGATCATATGCGTATTGGGTGGTGAGATAGAGAGACAAAGAAGGAGGGATGGAGGGAGATATCGATATAGATGGAGGGGGGAGAGAAAGGGAAGAAATTTTCCTGCACTAAATGCATTGATTTCAGTGTACAAATGTTGATTTTTAATCCTATTTGATGTATTGCATTAGATGTATTGTTTTCTATGTACATGTTTATTTCTAGTTATATTTCATTGTTTGCATTAGATGCATTAATTTCATTAAAGATATTAAAAAAATAAAACTTTAAAACAAGAACTATAAACTCAAAATGAGAACTCTAGCAAAAAAAACCCCAAAAAACCTGAAAAATCAACTCGAAAATGAAAAGCGTTAATGCTGGAATAACGCTTTTTTTCTTGGGTAAATTTTCAATATGTTTTAAAAATGGTAGTGAAAACCAATCTTTTTTGTGCCAAAAACACCATAAAAACAAAAATTGTTGATGCGTTGATGTTGAAATAATGCCTATTTCTTATTTATTTATTTAATTTTTTTTTTATAATTATAATTTTCAACATTTGAAATATTGAAATAAATATAAACAATTTTATCAATAACTCTGAAAAAAAACATTAAAATTTCAAAAGAATAACGAAAACATCAATTTTTTTAACTATTGTGCTTTGTATATTTTGAGATATTTTTAATGAAGGAAGCCTGAAGCTACAACAAAGATTCATGTGTTTTATCCTTTTTAATGTGTCTTTTCTTGCCATGGTGTATCATGTTATAATGATTAAATGAAAGAATATACGAATAATTTAGTTATTGTGATGCTCTATTCATAGATTTAATTATTTGCGGTCTTCTTTGTAATGCTAGCATTGGAATTCATCTATTTGATGTTCCTTCTCAATGGATTGTTTCTCTCACATTTTTCCTTTCATTACATCAAATCAATGGTTCATATTTTCTCAGGTACCTTGCCTTTACTAGATGTTTTAGTGTGATCTTACATTCAAGCCAAATTAGACTCCATCACCCAATGGTATGCCATTTTCTCCATATTCCAAGCAACATCAACAACTTTACATTAATCTAGCCATAGTTTAACAGACCTACTACTGTTGTGACTTAGGGTAGTTGAGTTTGAGGAAATATCCCCTCTGGATAAAAGGGTCAGCTTTAATCCCAAAGCGGTTATAGGTTACCTTAAAGTTTCCCCCCCATAACCAGGGTTTTCTTTGAGTCATAATAGGACTCATAGCACCATATTTACCCCTTGAATTGAACCATAACTATGCTTATGATATATGTGACACTTTCCATACCAAAAGATGACATTTGTGACAGTAAGAGAAAAGTGCAAATAACACTTGCAAAATGTGAACAACATTGGATGTAGCACATGCTCAAGTGAACATAACATGAAAATGACACTTATTAAAGTAAAGGAAAGAAAACGTTATAGTCGTAAACATGAAAGAGACACTTGTGAAAGCAAAGGTGCACGAAAGAACCAGTGGAAAATACTCACTGAAATAAAAGTAAAATTGCAACCAAAAGTGAGAGATTGTCAATTTAAAGCATGCACTCACTCTCGACATAGAATGAACACTGCACAAGAAATGTCTTGATGGACTGTGCTATGCCTATTCAAGATTGTGTAAAGGAATGCGCCCATGAATTGTTATGGACTGAACACGCGTGAGCAAGTGACTTCGACACTTTGAAATTGACAATCATACTTAAACACTTAACATAACATTAATCAATCATGAGAAATTATGGAATGACATATCGTTAGATCCTAAGTCGGCTCTGAAATTCATGTGTAGGAAATTTTTTGGGGATATTGATTAGAATGTCAACAGGTCGTTGCAACATGCATCAACCTTTGGAGATATAGAAGAGCATCATAATGACAAAACCAGAAAGAAACATCTTAAGGTTTGGGATAAAATAAGAACATTGACATGTTGGTTTTGTGGAGAAGAACACCTGATCTTTTCATGCTCTTGCAAAGAATGAAATAAGGATATCCCATGAAAACTCTAGACACATGATCTAATAACCAATAATATTGAAGGAAGTAGTTCAATGAGGAAGAGAGATGAGGGAGCATCCCTTCAAGCTCTCTAAACTACTGAATAGACCTCTTGAACCATCTAGAAATATTTTTGGATCTTGAAGTTGTTGTAAACTTGGGGAAGACTGATTAATTTTTTTTGCATGTACTAAGTTCTCTGGTTAAAGTAAATATAGAATATTGGATGTGTAGTGAGTCGATATGTTTTGAAATTATTTGATTCTCATTGTTAGCTACATGTTTTTGTTCTAAGTGGTTTTAAGCATGGGCATGATTTTTGTTGTTTTACACAAGTTGTTTATGTTTTCCTTAGTTTTTAATTTTTATTTCCGTCTTTGTTTGGCCTTGGTTTGGTTTTTTGGGTGTGGGAAAGGGAAGGAAATAAGCTCATGGGGAAGAGATGGGTAAAACCCAACTTGAATTTCATGACCCTAATTAAAATTATGTGCATAAAATAAACTACATTAGAGGCCAGGAGAGGAAAAAATATTGGTCAAGAAGGCCTAACTAGGTCCACATGGACCAGCTAGAAAACAATGCCACAATTGTAAAAATGGCACAAGGAGGAAGTTCCCTTAACTAAATTGTTCTTGACTAATATATACTATATTTTATGAATATTTGAATTTTGAGAAAATGAGATGAAGGTATATTGATGTCATTTCATTTGGAATATAATTTGTTAAGAACTATCATAGTAGGAAGTAATTTAATTATTGAAATATTAGTAATGTGTAAATGGTATGTAAATAAAAATTTGTACTTTTCATGTTTTGGGTAACATAGTAAATTTATTTAATGAATTCCATGTCATGTGGAATAAACATCGATTTATGGTTGATAACTACCACTGGTACTATGTATATGATATGTTTGGGATTATAAGCCTAGTCATGTAAATAAATATATGAAAGTACTAGAGGCTAAAAATTGACTCTAAAAATAAGAGTATATGAATATGATGGAATGTGTTCATGTACGACACATGCTTGTCAAAATGAATATGTGCAAGTTTGAGTGCATGGATGAAGACATGTTTGAATGTGTAAATTTAATACATAATGAAAATGCTTTTACGGAATATCATTGAAGCTTGTAAGTAATTGAATCGATAGAGTTGTGACTAAAATGTGACATTGAGGTAATTCTAGGGACTACTGAATATTGAAACGAAAAGTATGCTAAAGGCCAACAACACTTTCAAAAAATACTTCATCTAAATGTGGTATCAATGACAAAATAATTAAGGCAAGCAGTAAGCCAAGGTCAAAAGAAAAAGGGAAGGAATTTGGTAAGAATTTCTTTCAACTAAATTCATATCTTGTGATTTCCAAATCAATGAATTCTTTGCATGGATGTCTAGGAAAAGGTAGGGTTAAGGCGGGTATCCTTTAGTGAAAATATATTGAAATCGATTTTGTAATTTAGGCTAAAGGAACCAGAGAACTAAATTACTCATGAATTTAAGACAAGTTCACTTCTAATCTCTGAATCATTGATATATTGGAATAAATGTTTGATTACATTATGAAATGTTTGGATTAATGTAATACACACATATGATGTTATGGTAGTTTCATTTCCATCTAAATGAAATTAGATGGACTGATAGAACCATTATAGTGAATAATTTTGAGATCAATTCAAAGTGCTATGAATATTTACAATAAATGTAAGTATGAGTAATGACAGTTTCTTGGTTGGTTGAAAGATCAGATTGTAGGTAGAATGTTAGAATGGGGTGTGAGGTAAAATCCACCATGACATAATAACACCACCTACAAGGAACCTAATAGCATGACTACATGTATCATGCTTATGATATTTGTCTTGTGAATGAAGAAAATTTGGGAAATTAAATTTCTATTTTGAGATTTTTTAGTATATTTCATGGAAATTATATGTTGTGGCACAAGTGAAATAGTGGAGCATGGAGCTCAAGAAGAATACAATTGTGATAAAATGGAATTACTATGACACTTTTATTACCTCATGAGATCAATTCATAATGGGTACCTTGACTATAAGACTTCATGATTAGTTCAGTAGAACATGCCAAATCGGTACTTGGCTATAAAACTCTAATGGCCACTCAATTCTTGTGGTTTAACTGTTACACCACTAAGTTTTTTCCTTGTCTGTTAAACCATTTAGTGCATGCCAAACAATTATACACACCATTAAGTGTTTTCCTGATCTGTTAAACAACTTAGTTCCTATCGAACAATTAATAAAAATATTAGTTGCTTATAGTTGGACTTACGAACCACTTAGTGCTTGCTAATTGTCTATTAACTAGTTAATGAACCACCTTCACAATGGAATCAATCCATGTGTTAAAAATACTAGGTTCTTGCAATTAGAATGGTGAACCACTTAGTGCTTGCTAAGTTGTTTATGAACCACCTTCACAATGAAATCAATCCCTTAATACTCACAACACTCCCCTCTGTGATCTGGGTCAAACACCTGTGTTTGAAATCCATAGAGTAAGTGGCTCTCTGGGATGTGAGCATGAGGAAACTTTTTTGATAAAGATAGAGCTTGTTCAGTAAATAAAAATCTTACTAGATAAATACAGTGTTGGACTCATTACCTATGAATACAAAGGAAGCAAGGAGTAGCCATAAAACATAAGTATTGGTTTAAAGAATTTGTTGTTGAAATTGTGGTTTAACTTGATTTAAATTTTTCATGATTAATATCATAAGAATCATACGCTTATGATATAGGTAATATGCTGAACTATCCAACACAAATATATGATGTTGATCACCAACAATGTAGAGCAATATCAACATGGTAATATCAAAGTGATGCATCAGAAGTGTGGCAGAGAGATAAATACCTTAGGGACTAGGCCATTTTGGTGATCCTAGAACCCAATGATATGCATTGGTCACCATGAGGGATGTTGTGAAAAAATGTGTTGTGTTATTAGAGAAAGCTAGAGGGATGCCTTATCTATGAGGCTCCATCAAGGCTCTTGTTGTGCAAGGAATCATTACCAAGGAATGGATCACTCAAAGGACTTGGGAGGAAGAATAGGTGATACCTGAACTTAGAAGGTGTGTGATTGGAAGGAAAAGGAAACCCAAGGAAACTATCTTTCAAGGGGTCATGTGCATATTCATTGGGATTAGAAATTCATTGTGTTTGTCCCAGGAAGTAGTGATTTGAATTTGTTCCCTATAGAAACCTTGACGATAATGAATGACATGGTTGGATATGACAATTTTGGACAAGCAAAAGGTAATTGATGTCAGAGCTAGAGTATAAATGTCATTTTTTTTCTCTTTTATAGAACACCGAGGATGATGTTTCTTTAGGGGGTGGGGTTTGTAACATCATCAGTTCTAACCCTTCTATTTGTAATCATAATTATGACTGTAATACCAACGGGGGGGAAGAATGATAGGTTGAGCCTCTAATTACACACTTGATGATCATTATTTAAATCTAATTACTTAATTAAGACAATTGCGGAAGTGAAAACCTTATGAATCCTTGGTATGATGGAAGATTGCTTGCTCACCTATTTTTCTTGAAGCCATGACCCATACCGGCTAAATTAAATGTCATGATTACTTGCAATTGAGAGAATCCATTGTCTAACTAATTTAATTTTATGTGACTGGGGCTAAAATAAGTTGGCAAATCCATTGATAGTGACATTTATGAGATTAGAATGGGGTGGTGGGATCAAGGGGACAACACATTGAAGAGCCAAGTCAGGATCTCCCAGTTACATGAATAGGCACAAAAAAATATATGTATACACACATAATGGAGGAGTAAGGGATATTTTTCGTACTTGCTTTGGATCCCTATATAACTGGCTCACACAAGTTCTATTTTATACAAGAAGGAATTCACGACTAATTCTGGGTGGTGCGTAGTTGTGGAGCATGGTATAGCTTGATAGGTAATTATGGAGCTATTTATTGAGCTTGTAACCTATATTTGATGCTCTATGACACTTGAGTATTTTCTTTGTGACCCTAGGTGTTAATCCTTGTGATTGTGTTTGAGACCATGGAGCTGCTTGACTAAGCCTATGTGGTATGTATGAAGTTTAGTGAATGACCAAACCATGAATGTAAGCTTCCCCTATGCAATAATTTCCTCAAACTCTAGATCTAACTTAGGGGTGGTTAACTGGAAGAAAGGTTGAAGTGTATAAAACCGATGGTTGGGTGGAGAGTGAAATTCCCTCCTTCACTTTTAAGCCAATTTAACTCACACAGGTAAGTATACTTGGTTATGTATGTTGGGATACAACCTATAATATCCATTATTGTGATTATGGTAAATTATTAATCTTGTGTCATTCATGAAAGATTGTTTTATTCACTACTTAATCATCATTGACCAACTATCTTGTATGTCTATGGTGATATAAAGTTTATTTATTATGCGGTTGCTTCCTTCTTAGTGAATTTCCAGTTATCTGATATGCTCATGTCTGGTGGTCAGAAAATCACTCAAGACTAACTTATTATCTCATAGGTTCTTAATTATCTTATATGTTTATGAATGTAGGAATATCATTCCATAACTATTTGTTGGGGTATCTTACTTCTTAGGAGTTCAAGTTATATGTTGTGCGTTAGATGAATGTTTGATTAAAGTTGAGTGTCACTTAGTTATGAATGTTTTGATGAATATTGAGTTTATGCATCCTTATATATTTTTGTAACTAATAATTTTTCATCACCCTAATGGCCTAAGATTCATGTTGTTGCATACATGGCCTATATCCTCTTGAGTAATCATATAAACATGTATGTCTTCATACTATTTAATGAAGGAATCCTATATCACATGATAAGAAAGTAAATTTACTTTCTATGTGAGGACTCAACTATTGTTGATGGTTACTTTTTTTAAGAGCGAATTAATGACTCTATGGTTTATGAAGACCTATATAGTGTTGTGTTATCATGAGATTCACAAAGTAAGAATGGTCTATGGTTCCCCTGTGAAGTTTGGCCTTTCGATCCATTTCTCCCCTTACTCAAGATTTGATGTGCGTTAGGTATATTGTCGCCATTAAATATTTTATGGTCATGGCATAATACTTTTGTATGTAAATGTTTAGAACTTGGTCCTTGTCCTAGGAATTTGGTTATATAGGGAAATTCCATGCCTTAAGGAATTTTGGTAAAACTCCTTAAATTACCCTCTTTCCAAGTTTTGGTAGAAATTTGGATCTTATTCAAGTGTCGATGGTCTCTTGGAAGAATTTATCTCTAGGAATGGATGGTCTCTTGGCAAACTTTGTATCCATTCTGAATACATTTTACATTTCCCAAAAGTTGGTTGCATCTTAATACGTGAGGGGGAGATATCTAGTTAACTTGTAGATTCATCTGTAGTTCGAGGCATTCGACTAGTTAAGGCATGTGTACTTTTGTAAGGAAACATATTTCCATCAAACTAAATTTTAGTGAGAAATGTGGTTTATGACTAGAGATATTGGATGGGCCTTGCTTATATGAAATACTTGCATAAGGCCAATTTTTCTACAAGAAGATTTTTTATCTAGAATATGGGAATCCACTAGTTGTTGAGTTATACACATATGAAAAGTGTTGGGTAGGACTGGCATTGGATTTTCCATAGAGTTGGATGTGATCTAGGGAACTCGAGATCTAGGGGTGGCAAGTGGTGCACACCCTTGTGGAGCCTCAAATGTCTACAAAGCCATATTTACCATTACACGATTGTGTAATCTAAAGGGTTGGGGGTTTGTGGGTGTCTCAATAATGGAGAATGTTTGGAAACTTAGATTTCCTCAAAATCAGATATAATGTAGAACTATAGCATAACACAAATGGGTCAGACTTAATGGGACTCACAATTCTAAGTTAATGTGACAATGCATTGGGATAAGGTAAAGGCTACGTAGATGCCATGTTGGTGCCATGAGTGATGCGAGTATACTATAGGTGACATGGAATGGCCACGTAGGCCACACATGGATGCCACATGGATCTCCTTTGTTGATTTGGAGAAATATAATTGGACAAACTTCGAATAGGCATAAATTTCAATCCACGAGTTAGAGATAAAATTTATATCGTTGGAAAACTTTCAACAAGATAAACACATTGGTAGCATTGGTTTATAGTTTTAAATACATTGGAAAAAGTGGAATTTTGTGACCTCGTCTTCCAACCAACCTTGAAGGTCAAATCAAATATCAAGTGACACCTTCCATGGCTCAAGATAGTACAAGGGGGTGGGAATGAGTGTTACAAAACCTAGTTAGGATTGAGTATTAATAATATTCGATTATGAAGGAGAACAATTATTATTTAAATATATGAAATTCCTAAGAATATCTATTATTTCTAACTTCTCATGAAGAAACTAAACCCCAGTAATAACCTCTCTAAAATGGGTTTTCTAGTGACGTCATTCATCTATCAATCTCTATGTAGCTAGAGCCCATAGGTACGTGAAACTCTCCCACTATACTAAACTTTCAAAATGTTGGAATTAGTGCTTCAACTTTGTCAATTTTGTATGTCCCCTCTATAACATGTAGCATAGTTTCACCATGTCACTTCATAGCACTTTTAGTAGTGGTTAATATTGTGCCACATAATGATCCTCTTCATATTTTGATGAAAATGGGATTTGGGTATAAGCCCAAAATCCCAAATTCTTTAAAAATCTCGTGATCCTGGGCCTGTGGTGTAGTCCAAGCACCGTTAATTTAAAGCACATCCAAACCTTTTTATTCATCCATAAAAAAATGAACTGTGCGGAAGATATATATCCCTCTTATTACATAGCCAAAACACACATAAACACAGACACGCCATTAACACAACACACATATATTATAATATGAATAATACAGCACGGTTACAGGTAAGGCATTTCAGCCTTAGAATCGAGCTCACACTAGACTACATTTTTCACTCACAAATTTCCTCACAAATTAAGATGCTTGTCTCACACCCTATCACACTATACATTTATATAAGAATTTTAGTAAGGATCAATCTTATCCTCTCTTGATTTTCTCCACAAAAGCTTCATGCATGCACGCTTTAAATCTGTTTTATCCTTTTTAAATATATTTTTCTACTTTAAATCAAGCTTTTCTTTTGTTCTGATCCTCTGGTCCACCTTTGTTTGCTTTATTGCTGAGTGCTCCCGCATCAGACTCCCGAGGCACAAAAATTTATGACCTCCTGGTCATATGCTTCTGGTCTTCATAATAGCAATTTTATCCACTGGATTCCTTCACTAGAAATCTATGAGCTGCAACCAACCTCTACAGTAACAGCCTCCTCTGTTACACGATACCTCACCAAGCCCTCCCGCACTCGGTCTTTTGGCATCCTTCTCTAGGTTGCTGCAAATATTCTCACCTTCCGTCGCCACCATCTGCACAATAGCAAGACCATAAACTCTTCATCTTTAACTCAACTGTACCTCTTTCCGCAGAATCTTACTGCTCTGATACCACCTGATGAAAATGGGATTTGGGTATAAGCCCAAAATCCCAAATTCTTTAAAAATCTCGTGATCCTAGGCCTGTGGTGTAGTCCAAGCACCGTTAATTTAAAGCACATCCAAACCTTTTTATTCATCCATACAAAAATGAACTGTGCGAAAGATATATATCCCTCTTATTACATAGCCAAAACACACATAAACACAGACATGCCATTAACACAACACACATATATTATAATATGAATAGTACAGCACGGTTACAGGTAAGGCATTTCAGCCTTAGAATCGAGCTCACGCTCGACTACATTTTTCACTCACAATTTCCTCACAAATTAAGATGCTTGTCTCACACCCTATCACACTATACATTTATATAAGAATTTTAGTAAGGATCAATCTTATCCTCTCTTGATTTTCTCCACAAAAGCTTCATGCATGCACGCTTTAAATCTGTTTTATCCTTTTTAAATATATTTTTCTACTTTAAATCAAGCTTTTCTTTTGTTCTGATCCTCTGGTCCACCTTTGTTTGCTTTATTGCTGAGTGCTCCCGCATCATATTTCCATTATAATCATGCCACGAAATAATCATAGAAGAGTTTAGAGCATGAGAATAAAAATAGGGAAGCATGATATCCTTCTCAAAACCCAAATCATCCCAAAGCAGTGGTGATGAGGAAAAAGAGGCATTCTTAGGATGGGTTGCAATAAAATAATGTACCCAAGAGGGTGTTTGATATTAAATACATTGATGATGGGAGTATATATATGATCAACAATGGGAATCGTCTATGACATTGGCAAGGGGAACATAATTCATTGGGTCGCAAAGAGTGGGAAATTGGAAGGGCCTCAAAAAGAGGTGAGATGATTATGATTTTAGTGGGAGAAGAGGTGGGCACCGTGGGAATTTCCTTGAATATATGTGAGACCACTACAACAACTAAGGGAGAAGAGGTTCTCACTGTGGGGGGATCATGAACAATAATCTCCAAGATGTAAATGTCAGATATGTAAAGCTTGTGAAGCTAGAAACAAATTGTATAGATAAGTTGTTTTGCTAAAAATATTACCCATTCATGAATCATTTTGATTTTATGGACCCAACAGAGTAATGTACTAGAAACAAAGTGGTGGAAGATGTCCATGGTGTATAAGAGATTGAAACTTGGCAAAGATGAAATAAAATGATAGGAGTTCCATTAAAGGTTGTTAAAATGTTTAAAATTCTAATGGTAAAGTTAAGCACATATAATATGTAAGGGTATAAAGTTATAAAACATGGATAAAAGTGTTTTACGTTGTGGAATAAAGGAAAAAAAAGGTGTTATATTTCTAGAAAAAATAATAAAATAATTAACTTAATCATAAAAAATAATTTGTTAATTGTTATTTGCTATTTGCTATTTGCTATTTTTAAAAATTTGAATATACATAAAGAAATGAGAATTAAGAGCCTTTAAAGTTAGAGCAAAGAAAGAAATAACTAATAAATTGTGAAAATAAATACTTTTAAAATTGTTAAAATATTACAAAATTATAATACAAATTACTATAATATATAACTTAACATGCTACATATATATCACACATGAGCTCATAGAGCCACTAGAGAAAATACTTACATATTATTGTTGGATTCACAATTATACTAAGAGGGAGAGTGAATCAATATATTGACATTTTGTTTTTATTTCAACATTTGAACATCATAAAAAATAAATTACATAAACTGAAAATATAACACAAGACATACATGGGAACCCTTACGGGAGAAAACCACATAAATTAATTATATGAAATATCTTGTAGGTCACAACCTATAGGTTACACCAATCCCCTCTCCTGCATTGTAAGAACCAACCTACATGAAACACTAGTTATCTCTTCTTCTTTGTAGGAACCAACCTACAAGAGGCATCAATCCCATTATTGATTTGTAGCCATCAATCTACAAGAGATACCAATCCCTTATACTGCAATATTTATAGGCACCAATCCCTTCCACTGCAAGATTTGTAGGCACCAACCTACTTCACTGAGTCTACTTACTTCTTCACAATGTCTATTAACTACCTTTGATTTCATCAAGTCTTCTTGTTGCTACTTCCTTCACCAGGTCTATAGTTTCTTCTACCTTCACAAGGTCTACTTGTTTCTTCTTCCTTGACTAGTTCTACGTTTCCCAAAACTTGTTGTTTTTGGCTTCTTCTCAAGAATGAACTTGCACAACATGCCATGTACCCAATTTTCAATTTGATTATGAAATTTATACCTCAAGTACCTAGATATATATTTTTTGTCTCATCCATATTTCACAATCTTAAACATATCAGAAGGAAAATTATAGAAAAAATGCCAAGGTGATCTGTTTGAAACAAGTTTTATAAGCATTCAAGAAAATTAACTTCCATAGATAATATCCCTAAAATTATAGGGAAACAAGGTCTAAAATTTAAAATATAGGTACCTTGAGATATATCATCTCGTTCCTTTGCATTTCACAATTTAAAACATCTCATAAATAATGCTATAGTAAAAAATCCAAATTGACATGTTTGAACCATGTTTCAGGAGTATTTAGGAATACTAACTTCCCCAAATCACATCTATGAAATTATAGCAAAACAAGAAATAGAATTTTTACCAAAGTACCTTGATATTAGTTCTTTGTATTGTCCATATTCCATATACTAAAACATCACTAAAAGAAATCTATATTGAAAATACCAAGTTTACATGTTTTGAGCAAATTTCAAGAGCATTCAAGAAGCCTAAATTCCTCATAGCATTTCTACGAAATTATAGAAAACTGTGGTTTTTTTATTAACCATACATATAGGAGTATAAATTATCTATATCCTACAAGTTTCATAGCCTGAAACATCCTAGAATAAAATATATATTGAAAATCCCAAACTCACCTTTTCTAAGTAGATTTAAAGGGCATTTACAAAGCCCAAATTCCTCAAAGCATATCTCTTAAATTACAGTGAAAGAAGGTATAACATTTCTAATATTGGTACCTTGATATCACTTCTCTATATCTTCCCTATTGCAGAGTCTAAAATATCTCATAAATAAATTTATAACAAAAATAACATGTTGACTTGTTTAAAGAAGATTTCAGGAGCATTCATGAAGCCTAAATTCCTCAGAGCATATCTCCAAAATTATAGAAAGCCAACGTATGAAATTTTAACTATAGGTACATATAGATATTATATCTATATTCTCCAAGTTTCATAATCTAAAACATCACAAAATAAAATTAATGAAAATCCCAAGCTAACCCGTTTAAAGTGCATTTCAATAACATTCAGGTAGCCTGCTTTCCTCATAGTATATCTCTGAAATTATAATGAACCAAGCTCTAAAATTTGAATCACATGTACATGAAACTATTTTATATGTATCCACCAAGTTTTATATCCTAAAACATCTAAGAAAAATTTATAGTGAAAATTCGAAGATGACTTGGTCACCCCTTGAATCATTTTTTCTTCCATTTTTAATCTCCAAGAATCACCTAAAAAATACTCCTCCATTGCTCTTGCACACCTTAGATATCTTCTTGCTTGAATAAAATTCAAAGGAACTCATCTATGATTTTTTTATAGTGTTTGTTCACTCACTTATGGGGCCAACTTGTAAAACTAGTTGGGTTAGGCTGCTTGTACTTCGATTGGATCATCCTAACAAAACCTTTCATATTTTCTCATTCTTATGGAGTTAAAGGGAGTTCCATTCACCATTGGAAATATTTGAGAAAAATATTTCCAACAGTATATCCTATGATCCAATTTGATATAGGAAACTTGAATAAAAAAGTCTTCGAAGATAGGGTATCCAAACTCGGCATGAAAAGCCCAAAAACAATATTTCCAACAATCTTCATTTTCCAATATTTATCTTGGACATATGTAGTATCTACCTATATTTGACATCAACAAAAATAATATTTACCACAATTACTATAATGTAAAATTAAAACATTTTACCATATTACCTTCATATTATTAATAGTTATTACGTCCCATTGGAAGATGGGACATTAGAGGTTAGGAGCGGGGGGGATCTTACCACCCTGACACCTCTCACAACATTTAGGATTGGGGGTGGCATAACCAAACCTTCCCATGCAACACACATGTGAATGAAATGTAGTAATCCTCATCCCTATGCTAGTATTGACTACACTTGACTATTTTGAGAGGAGAGACTAAATACTCTCTAGATTTTCTTCTATTTCTAGGCTTCTCCCATAGCATAGGTAGGACAATTCCCATGGATGTCTGGCAAAGGAAGGTTTATGCTCAACGAAGAATTTTTAGAGATGTTGAGTTGTCACCAACACTTCTATTAGGTTTGAAAATTATCCTCTAGTTCTACAAACAAATTGACATGTGCCTACATGCAAGGAAACCTAAATTATGGGTTTGAAGGACCTTGAAGCTAGCACTGGAAGCTAAGCACTGGTCAAGAGATAGACTTTGTGCATGAAAGGGTCACAAATTAAACAATACCGATGGGAACATTGGAGTTGGATGCTATAGGAACTGATGGTGTTAAACTCTCTCCAACATGCGCAACCTCACTGGTTCAGGCTCAAAGGTTTGGCCAATTCATGGCATGGTTCTACTTATCTGATTTGGTAATTACATTCTCTAGTTTTGACTATGTTTAGTGGATATTAGTTTGATTTATTTGAGATCAATTGGGTCAGGTAACAACCTTAATTATGGTGTCTCCTAGTGAGCATTAGATCCTGACAAGAGTCTTTCATTTGCCATTCCTTATCATTCATTCTCCTATTTTTGTTGGCGTTGCCTTCCTTGGAATCCCATAACCCCATGGAATTTTGTTTTTTCTAGCTTTCTTAGTCTTAATCCTTTGAGTCCCTCGCCATTGTGGGGAAGCCATATTACATGTAAATTTCTATTTTGGTGCAATAATCATGGGGAGTAAATGCATAGTCACGAGGTAGCTAGGGGTAGAGGCCCTCAGGGAAATTTGTGTGCCCAAGCTCAAGCCCAGGGCATTTCAGCCATCTTCTGTTCTTCCACCTCGCTAAAATTCATGAGGAAATTTTCCAACTCATAGCCCTAACTACCAACAACCATCAAGCTTATTTTGATTCATAAATCCAAGAAGAAGTAGATAATTGGGTTCCTAACCTTGGCACATGGGAAGATGGAGCTAGTACTTGAACACCATCACCCTCCATTTGTAGATGAAAACCTTTCTAGGTAGGGTCTTGAAGGAGAAGCATGAAGACTTCAATGATATAATCTTATCTTTGAACTAAATCAATCAAGTGCAAAATTATCACTGCTCTTGTCTTGTTAGCTTGGATGTTTGGCTAGCTCACCTTGAAAGTAATTTTTAGTGTGATCTAAAATATCCCACTCCGACCAATATAAGCACTCACGAGCCAACCATAGTCACTTCCTTATACTCTTAATGTTATGCCATGTCTCCTATCAGTTGCTTTCTTTGTTTATGTAGTCCAACATATTGTAGTCCTTAAGAGCTGCTTAGTATCATATATTTAATTTTTTTATTACCTAAACTTTAGTTAACGGTCAACGAATCTGCTTTCCTTAAAGGAAAATTGAAATCAGACATGGCATGAAAAATATTATTTTTGTTGGTGTGTGATGAAATTTTGAAGCAATACAATATTAATTAACAAATAATAATAATAATAATTTCATTTAACACTGAAACTTGAGAACCTCAAAACATCATTATGTTTCAAGGGAAAATGTGTATATATACAAAGAGAAAAAACTAAGAAGTTGCATTATTAGGGGTTGCCCTAAATATTTGGGAGTGAGAACAATCACAACTTTTATTATATTAATTAAAAAAAATTTAAAATATTTGACAAACAAAATTTAAAATAATATTATTTTTATAAATATTATAAATATTTGTATTTTATAATATATTTTTTTATTAATTTAAAATAAAAATATAAATATTTACTCGTTATATATATATATATATAAAATTAATTTTGTGAATTAATTAATTTATTTATTTAATTTGAAATATTGATAATTATAATGTTAGAAATATTGGTGATTTATTGAATTGATATTTAAATATATGTTATTTGGTAATGAGAACCATTAGTATTAATGAGTATTCATAAATGTAGGTTAACTTATTATTGTTAATCAATTCCTTGTATATAAAAAAGATGAACTCTTAATTAACTAAACATAAGTTTAGCTTTTATTCGAAAATAAGATGTGATTTTTTTTTTGCAAGAAAGGCATCATCCATTGTGGTAGTTGTTAAGACTACTTAGAATTGGGTTATGTACTTTTTAATAATATCTAACTTTAATTCTCAACATGAAATTAGATATTGTGTTTTATTGGAATTTCATTTTTTTATTTAAAGAAAAAACAATATAATCATTATTTTAAAATAAAGGCCAAGATTGAATATAAATTTTTCTTGCTTATTGTGCTTTAACCTCACATAATATTAACCACTGTATACTAATCACCCCACAATACATATATAATATAATATATATATATATATAATGGTTTTAATTGATACAATAAATTTTTATTGATGTTAAATTTATGGCTGGAAGACACACCTAAACTACATCGAACAAAATGCTACAATGAAGAAATGAAGAGGTATAAAAATCCATCCTCCTCCCAACAAAAAGGGGGACATCCAACATTGAACTTTCTAAAACTTAAACATACTATTTTGTGAGTACAATAGTAGATTTCTTACAAATTGATTGCACTATATTATACAAAAATAAAGTTCATTTCTAAGACTTTGGCAAGAACGACCCCACTAGATCCAAGGGAGTTAAAAGGGTATTGAGTACTTGATTTTGGGGATTTTTTCTTCGATCTTTTCTAATTCTTGTTAGAGGAGAGAAGGAATGTGGATTGTTTTTTAATACATTTGAATAGCAAGAGGAAGAAGTGGAAAAAACCATTAGAGGAATTTTGAGGTTACAAACGGGCCTCAAAACAAAAATGTATAATAAAAATCAGCTTTGTAAAAACAAATAAGATTCAATATGATGATGTCAACCATGGGGATGATTGACCAGTTTTTGAGTAAAAAAGTAAAAAGATAAAAATAATAATAATAATATAAAAGAGTACTTTTCAAATTGTTATTCAACTTATCTCCTTACGATTTTACTTAAATTTTGAGCAGGAGCACTTATTGGATGGGGAATCTAATTTAAGTTTAAAAAATAATAATGTCTAGTCCATGATGTCCCATCACTTGTTCTTGTGGTTTTATTTATTGGTACTACGAATATTTGTTTGAAGAAAAATATGGAAAGTAGTTATAAATTTACCTTTGGTTTGGTTTATTGGTACTATGCATGGAAAATTTTAGGGGCGAATGTTGCCCTTTGGCGAAATTAAGGGGTTTTAAATTTTTAGTGGGCCAATATTTTGTATCATAGTACATTTTTACAAATCACCTCAAATATCCCACCTTATTTTAAGGGAGAGGGTAAAAAAGGTAAATTTGGCCCTTGAAATTAGGAGTTACAACCTTCCATTCACCCATTTTCAAGAATAGGTTTTATTTAAGTGAATCCTATGGGCCAAATAAGATATTTATAAAAGATGTATGGTAAATTAATAAAAATATAAATAAATGAGAGCTATGCTAAATAAATAAAACATTTTTTATATTTACTCCATAAGTCACCTTATATACATGCAAGGGTGTAAACAAATAAAAATATAAGTAAAGTGGAGATATGGTAAATAAATAAAACATCCTTTTATACTTACTCAAAAGGTATGGTAAATCAATAAAAATATAAATAAACTAGACGTATGGTAAATAAATAAAACCTCTTTTTATATTTAGTCCATAACCCTCGTTCTATTTATGTAGGCTCAAAAGAGGTTTTATTTAAGTTAATCCTATCGGCCAAATACCATATTTGTAAAAGAGGTA